>ML256469.1:9556-20370 GCA_005239495.1 Nicotiana undulata | reverse complement strand
GCTTAACATGCAAATTGGGTGGTGCATAGATACTCGTCACCTCACTTATACACCACGCCCATGTATTTCACATAGCAAACAAGTGGGGATTCTTATTCTCTCAAGTCAAAGTAAGACCAAACACTTATCTCAATCTCGCAAGCAATTCACTTTTCTAGCACTGCCATTCCCTTAGAATTTGCTTCTTATCCGCTCGAATCTAATCAAAATTTGTTCAATGTTATCAATCATAGCCTAAAGGAATCATGTTTATTGAAAAGCAATGATTTTCCTAAGTTTTCCTATTCAATTTCAAAAATCGACTCTGGACCCGCTTGGTCTAAACTCGAGGTTCGGACCAAAACCCGTTTACCCAATCTCCCCCGAGCACGGATATGCCATTGGTATTGGAATCCGACCTCAATTCGAGGTCCAATTCCCCAAAATTTGAAATTCCTAAATTCTACCCAAAAACCAAATTTTTACCATGAAAACTCTAGATTTTTGGTTGAAATCATTGTTAAAAGTTGTTAGGAATTGAAAGAAATTAGTTAGAGATCGCTTACCAATGATTTGGAGAAGTTTGGATCGTTGGAAAATCGCCTATGGAGGTTTAGGGTTTGAGAAAATTAGAAAATGGGTGAAAATCCCGTCTAAAATCTTACTTAACAGGTTGCAAAAGTCGCATTTGCGACCCAGAGTTCGCATTTGCGACCCACGCAAAAGTGAAGAAATACTTCGCAATTGCGAACAAGAGGAAGCTGGGAAAAAGTCGCATTTGCGACAAAAAGTTCGCATTTGCGTACTGGGCACACCAGAAAACCAGCATTGTTTTCCCGACACGAAAATGAGCATAACTTCCTCATACGATGTCCAAATTCGATGATTCTTTTTCCTATGGCTCCGTAATTACGATATGGATCTAATGGTTCAATAAAAACTTAATTTAGAGCTCATTTTATTAATGTGGTATCATTTATGCTTGAAGAAACAACGGTGAAACATAAAAAACAAGCACAACATAGCCTAAACTTATCCGAAACTCACTCAAGCCCTCGGGGCTCCAAACCAAACATGCACGAAAGTCTAAAAATATCATACGGACTTGCTCATGCAATCAAATCATCAAAATGACATCAAAATCTATAAAATTAACCTCAAAACTCATGGTTTTCTCAAGAACACTCAAGTTTTTCTAAGTTTTCAACCGGATGTCCGAATTACATCAAATCAACTTCGATTCTCATTAAACTTCATAGATAGGACTTACATAACGTAACAAACTTGTTCCGGGCTCCGAAACCAAAATTCGGGCCCGATATCATATATTTCACGTATTATTTCATTTTTTTATTTCTTGAATTAACCAGCAGAGTAATTTTCTTCAAAAATTGTTTCTAAGGCTTGGGACCTCGGAATTCATTTACGGGCATACGCCCAAGTCCCATATTTTACTGCGGACCTCCCTGGATCGTCGGAACATAGATCCGGGTCCGTTTACTCAAAATGTTGACCAAAGTCAACTATAATCATATTTTAACTCTAGAAATTACTATTTCTCATATTTTAACATATAAGCTTTCCGGTTTCATGCTCGGACTGCGCACACTAATTGAGGCATTTTAAATTTGTCTTTTTTATGGATAATAAGCCTAGAATTGGGTCTAAATTTTTAAAATGACCTTTTAGGTCATCACAACCACATTTAGCAGATTGAATTCAGACATGAATTCCAGTAGTTAAACAATCACTAGGATTATTGGAATCATAGACAGAATAGAGTCACAATCGAGTCAAACAAGGTTTCACATTGTTGGAATTGACTTAGTTCATTTACTATTACTAGGTGAATCATATTGGCATGTATTAAACAGAGAAAATCATGCTGAAATTAAGTTACTAATCAGACAATCATGCAGAAAGGGTAGCAGCAATTTGGAGCACCTTAGCGTTGAAGGAAGTATACAGAAACCATGAATTGACCAGGAGCATACTAAGGTAAATTATCAGCATCTAGACTAGGACAAGAATTGAGGCATGCTAATTAAGAAACTAGTAAACAAGTGTCATGGATCAAACATGAATATGCTAAAGTGTATAAACCATACTAACATATTGGACAGGACAAATTGACATGAGTTAAGTCATGCTGGTTATGAACAATAACAGAAAACATAAGGCAAACAGAAGCACTTTTGAAGTCTAACTACATAGCATATAGAATGATAACAGAAGTAGGAGCATACCAGTTAAGAGATAGCCAAAGGAAAGTGAAGGAAAATAGGATCCAAGAGCCTAGCCTTGGCTTTCAGCCGGCTAGACAGAGCAGCAAATAGAAGTAACAGAAAGAACTACAATTGAGAGTGTGTGAGTAAGAGTAAGAGTCTCTGTGTGTGTTTCTGTGTCATTCTATGTGTGTTCGTGTGTTTCAAAAATCATAATGGGGAGATTATATATGTCATGCCCCAAAATGCGAGGGACGAGAACCGGCGCCTAACCGGATGATTCCGGTCAAGCGGACCTGAATTTCCTTTCTTACCCAACGCGCTACCCTGTAGTTACAATATACGTTTTATAAACGAAATAGCAAAATAGAGTCAAGATATGTATTTTCATCATAAGTGCATTTTCCTTCTTTGAAGATTCAACATTCGATAATCCCAAAACACATGTGCTAAATAAAATATTTTCGATACGGAACCACGATTCTTATAAATACAACCACTATCCCAAAATACATGTACAACCCACACAGTGTCTACGGAGCCTCTAAGAATACTAGGAATTTACATGGACTTGCCGGCAACAAGGCCTCAGCTATACCTTTAGAGACACAACATATACAAAAGGAGATGATATAGACTACACATGGCCCCGAGAGGAAGTGGGGCTCACCAGAACTGCTAAAGGGATGAAGAGGAGGCACCACTATCGGCGGTTGAAGCTACCTGCTATGGAACCACCTACATCCATATAAAAGATGTAACACCCCTGACAAAAGGGGAGTTAGTAGCATTGAATAGTACTAGTATGTATGAACAAACTTTACTCTAAGTAAACTCAAAACAGTGCACAGATAGGAGGAAGTCAAAGAAACCAAACAATTATTGCACAGAGATACAGAGAATCACAAATGAGGTTTTCACATTTTCTTATTTCAATTGTATTCCTGTTGCGACGCGCAACCCGATCCCACCTTACAATCATATTCCACCCTTATTTCTTCTCATCATTCCACTCTTATTTCTTCTGTTGCGGCGTGCAACCCTGTCACGACCCAAACTTATAACTCAGGTCGTGATGGCGCCCAACACCGGAGTCAGGCAAGCCAACACTTGTTTACTAACGAGGTTACCTTATTTAATTGAATATTTGAATACTAGCCAAGTTTTAAGTTAAGGATTGTTAAATGAAAACGGATAAGTGAGGCAACTTAACTCAATGTAACTCAAAATCATGTGCCAACATATATAGTTTAGCAAAAATACTAGAGAGTCTACTACGTGAGCCAGGACCTAGTATCACAAGTCTACAGGCGACTAGTAGAATATACAAGACTAGACCAAATGAATGTACTACTGTTTGAAAAGAATAGACAAAAATATCCAAAATAATAGATAACTCCACAGTGCTGCTAAGGATCGCCCGGAGGAGCAACTCACCTTGAAGTCAGGTCCAGAATATTCTCCCAAGATCGCGCTCCAGTCTGATAACCAGATGCACCTGCCTCAGAACTTGTACAATTAAGTACAGAAGCGTACCATGAGTACATATAAACAAATATGTACCCAGTGAGTATCCCGTCTAAACTCGAAAAAGTAGTGACGAGAGGTAGACGTGATACTTACTAGGGTCAATTGCAATAAGGTATATAAATGAATCTAGACATGATTAACAGTCATAAACAAAAAATCAAGAAGGCATAATCTATCAAGTGTGCGAACTTTCAATCTAACATCATATGTCAATTAACAATTATCATAAAGTCTAAGTTCCCTTCCACATAGAGAAATTTATTGAATAAAGATAATAATACTCTCAGTCAAATTCATAGCACATAATATATCGAGGCGTACGACCGAAGCGACACAAAAATAAATGTGCACTGACGAGGGTCGAACGACTTGAACCATAGATGCATATATTACCCCGCTCCCGAATCGATCATGAGACGCGGTTGACATAATTATAAGGCTACCCCGCTCACGAATCATACATGCGACACGGGTGCTCGTATACATACACAAAATTATCAGGAAATTCAGGAATTTATCATGGATTATACTTGAAATCAGAGATTTAAGCATTTAAACTTACACATAACTTCCTAATATCCTCATGTCAATTTCAAAGATAATAAGCAACTAGGAACACATGTAAAGATACATGTAAGGCACATAAAAGCATGCTTGTAAATCCTAAATTCTACCCGACATAACATAGTAGTAGCTACACACGGACTCTCGTCACTTTGCACGTGCGTAGCCCCCGCAAATAAGGATAATTCAATCATTTACATTTACCTATGGGGACAATTCACTCTTACAAGGTTGGAAAGGAGACTCACCTCGTGTCGAATCTACTTCTCGGCCCAAGAACGTGTGCAAAACTCCGAACTCTACACCCGAGGACTCGAAACTAGCCAAATGTTGTACAAATATATCAATGCATGCTCAAAGTATGGAAATTCTCCTACTTATTTAGTAAATTCATCATTCTTAAAGAAATCCCAAAATACCCCCTCCCCCCGGCCCACATGCTCGGGTTCCGAAAATTTTCGTAGAAATCACTCACCCATAACCTAAGGATCATTAATATATGATTTTTGCATGGCTTCATGGTAGACAAGTGGTGAAATTCTCTAAAATTCATCAACCCTAGGTTTCCCCCTCTAAACCTTGATTTACTCTAATTGGGGTGTTAATCTACTTAGTAATTGATGTATTAAACCAACATTGAAGTGGAAATTACTTACCTCTTAGTAGCTAGGTCGAATACCCTCTTGTGAGCTCTCAAAATCACCTATGTTGAAGAAGAAATGGTGAAAAATGGCTAAGTCCCGTGTTTAAAAGAGCTCACTGCCTTCAGTGATCTCGCACCTGCGACTCGAGGACCGCACCTGCGGAAGTGGCCCAGAAGGCCTGGGATCGCACCTGCGGCTCCGCTCCTGCGGAATCATGTTCGAACCTGCGATAATGGGCCTTCTCACCTGGGGCCGCACCTGCGAGGCCTGGACCGCAGGAGCGGTCTCGCACCTGCGACTGGGCAACCGCACCTGCGGTCACACCAGCTCAGGTGCACCAGCAGTTAAGGCTGCTAGTTTTTGGCCACGTTTGGTGCCCGGGAGGCACCTGGGACCACCCGAGCCCCCGTCCAATTATACCAACAAGTCCTAAATCATATTATGGACTCGCTCGGCCTTCGGAACACCCGAAACAACGTTAAAACTCAAAATCACCCCTCAAAACTCCTTAGAATCAAACTTAAGAACTTTAAGTTCTTGAATTCGGTTTCAATGCGCCGAATCGACCTATACTACTCGGAATGATGCCAAATTTTGCAGGAAAGTCATAAATAACTTAAAGAAACTATTCCCGATCTTGGAATTCCGTTCAGACCTCGATAACACAAAAACACGTTCCAAACCAAATTATGAACGTAAGGAAACTCTATTTTCTCTATTTGGCGTCGAAACGCTTCCGGGTCATCCAAACCCATTCCGGACATACTCACAAGTCCAAAATCTTCATACGAAGCTACCGAAGCTGTCGGAACTCAATTCGGAGGTTGTTTGCTCATAATGTTGACCGAAATCAAACTTGGCCAAAAAGGCCAACCTTAAGGAACTAATTATTCCTATACTGCTGTAAATACTTCCGAATCCCGAACCACCCGTCCCCGCAAGTCATAAATCACAATAAGCTATTGTGGAAGTTTCATTTAGGGAAACAGGGCCCGAATACGCAAAACGACCGGTCGGGTCGTTACAAACCCAATCCCACCGTACAATCACATTCCACCCTTATTACTTCTCAACATATCACACTTATTTCACCTATTTCGGCGTGCAACCCGATCCCACCGGACAACATTTAGATAGCAACAACGATCAACAATTTAATCACAATGATTTCTACCATCAAGAGTATAAATTTATAACAACCACACAACCATGTGAAAACAAGGGCACAATAATCTTTACCAAGTAGTGAGTCATGTATGGTACGCCATAACCATTTATATCAGTTAAATCAATTCACTTTTCTTTCCTATCATTTACTACACAGCCCTTAGCACTTGGATACGTTCAACAATTGAGTTCATTACCATTTCCATTCATTTAGTAGCACTTTCTTTCATACCGATAAGTTCAAGCATATAACGAGTCTTGCACATGACAGTGTAAGCACAAAGAATCATATTTCACAATCTCAAGTAGCATGGTGACATGGTAATCAACTTAAGGTATTCAGAGAACATGATCCTTCACCTCATCGCAATAGGACAATCGATTCAAATACAATCGAACCAGGAAGTGATTCTACAAAGATTAAAGTTAGCCATACATACCTCGAGTCAGAATTTCCCTTTAATATCTATTCTCAAACCACCGGACCTTCTAACGCCTTCGATCTAATTTACAAGATTACATGATTAGACTTAGAATTAGAAATCATGAACTCATTTAGGCATTATATCAAACACTATGTGATCCCTTAGATTAACTAAACCCCTTTTAGTGAAAGATTACTCTAACTTGCTTCCATTTACTAGGTTATGGTAAATTAATCACATGCATGCAAGGTCTTAACTCTCATCTTCAAGAACCACCTAGGTGTGTCCCATTTTAGCTATATTCAGAGAATTTAAGGAAGAAATGGGGTGTGAACTTTACCTCTTATGGTGAAGAAGACAACGACTACTCGAAGATTTCCAGGCCTGAGGAGAAATGGAGGACCAATTTGGTGGAGGAGATGGCTTTCTCTCACTAAACTCACTCTCCTTTCTCTCTATTTTAGTCAGATAGATGTTAAAATGAAAGGGGTAGTTGTTTTATTAGGCTGGGGGTCGGGTATAAAATTTAGAAATTAGAAGCGCCGACGCACGGAATGCGGTCAGGAATGCGATCGCATTCCTGCTATGCGGTCCGCATTCCTGTCGCATAAATGGCCCTCGGCTATGCCAAAATGCGAAACAGACTGCCCAGGTATGCGACCACTATGCGGTCCGCATACCTGTTATGCGATCGCATAACCTCCTCCGCAAAAATGGAGGTGCAAGAATGCGACAACTATGCCGCCCGCATTCCCAAAATACGATCGCATTTTGGGCCTCATAGCTATCCTCAAAATGGACATCAACTGTCCAGGTATGCGACCACTATGCGGTCTGCTTACCTGATCTGCGATCGCATAGTGGACCGCAGATCTGCACAATTCTGGAAATTTTTATCTTTTAAGTCTCGGGGTACTTTTTACTTCAAAAATATCCGTTTTAAAGAATTTCTACAGTTATAACAACATGGGAACCTACCCCGGGCATCTTATTTGGTTAAGAAAATTTACGGGTCTTTTTAATGTAGCACTTAGCAGAGTAAAACAAATAAGGCAAAGAATAATTAAGAGTTCACAAATAACGTATACAAATAAAATTAACCAGTTAATTGGGGCTAAACTCAACTATTAATTCAACAGTATCCGAAAAACATCCCTTAAATTTGGGAGAATCAATTAACAGCCAAGTTAGGGGTTCAATAAGGTAAACTAATTAATCTAAGACCATCTAGGGGTCGGTTAAAGCAATTAAATCCCATAAATCAGGCTAATAACCTAATTAAGGCAAGTAGTACTAATTAGGAGTCACAAGTAAGGAAAATAGGTATAATATCACAGAGAAATACCAATCTCAGCAGAAAAATATAATTTGAACCCTAATTAGGCAAATAAAATCAGTCAATCTCTTTTAATTGATAGAACTAGAAAATAACGGGAAAATATTGAAACAATCGGTGAGATAAGCAGAAACCCTAGGGATTAGAACATAGATATGAAACCGGTCGAACAGGTAAAGAGAACCAGAGTTAACCACTTAAATTTTTTAGAACTTTTGCAGAAAACTTAAAGCTATGAAACCCTAGCTTTAGAGAAAACAAAAAAAATCGGTTAATAATAAGAGAACACAGAAAGTTTTTAAAAGAGAAATATCAAATAAACTTAAAATCATCTCAGATCTACAAGGATCTGAACAGACTCGAGTAGCAAGATACTAGGGTTTTAAAAGTGACAAAGGCGAGAAGAAAATCTGGTTTAGAACCATAGATTTAAGCCATAAACTTGAAGATAGTAGTACTCACAAACACGAAGATGAACATAGGTAGGTTCATCGAGAAAAATGAAAGGTTTAGACCGAATCTGAGTTGAATCTCTTCGAGATTCCTTCAAACAACAACAAAACCGAACAACCAGTGAAGATAGGAGGCCGGTTGGGGCCTAAAGTCAAAGGGAAGCCCCATATATTGAAGGGTTTCCGGTGACGTCGGCTAGGGTTAGGGATAGTTTCAGAGAGAGCGGAGAAGAAGAGGGAAACAGGGGCGACAGGGTTGGAAAAATGACTAGGGTTAGGGGTCATTTGGTGTAATTAAAAAAGGAAAATGATCCTGGACCGTTGATCTTTTGAGATCAACGACCAGGATTCGATCTGGGGGGTTAGGCGGGTTAAAAAATTGGGTCAGGGTATTTGGGCTATGATTTTTAATTGGGCTGGGGTAAAAATTTGGGCTAAGATCCGAAATTAAAACAAATTAAAAGAGGCTATTTGTTAAATACCCAATTAATTTGATAAATAATTTGTAAAATAGTTAATAACTTATAAAAATGATTTTTATGCATAAAAAATGATTTAAAATAATTACTTGTTATTATAAAAATACAAAAGGTTATTTTCTGGTGAAACAAGGTAATTATGCACATATGGATTATTATTGCAAAGTTATTCATGAAATAATTAAAGCTTAGTATAAATATAAGTGATAAAATTAAGCAATAAAATTACCATCAAACCATTTGTGATGCAATTAGTAATTATTTATATAACAAAAATACTGGAATAAATTAATTAAAATCCTTTAAAATGCATAAATTATGGAAAAATATTAATTGATGCCCATGCATTGTTTTTATATGCATTGAATATAACATAGGGAAAAATTGGGTATCAACATAGCCGACACCAAAGGAAAATGGAAGGAAATTCTACTAGAAGTTCTTTTGGCATACTACACAACCTCGAAGTCTAGTACCGGGGCTACCCCATTCTCATTAGTTTATGGCGCCGAAGCTCTTATATCGATCGAAGTCGGGGAGCCAAGTATCAGGTTCTGATATGCAACAAAGGAGTTGTAACGATCCGACCGGTCGTTTTGAGAAATTAAACTCCGTTTGGTGGCGTAAGGTCTTGAACAGTTTCACATTGTGTATATCGACCTGTGTGTGTTGTTGGATTCAGTTACCGGATAATCCAGAGTCGAATTGGGAGAGAATTTTCAATTTTTGAAGCTTAAGTGATGAAACTTGACCGGAGGTTTGACTTTTGTGTAAACGACCTCGGAATGAGTTTTGGGTGATGTCAACAACTTCCTATGATGATTTTGGACTTAGGCGCGTGTCCGGAATTGGTTTTGGAGGTCCATAGAGTAATTTGAGGTATTTGTGCGAAAGTTAGAATTTCGGCGATTCCGGCCGATAGGTGAAATTTCGATATCGAGATCGGAAGGAATTCCGGGAATGGCTGTAGGTTCGTTTTGTTATTTGTGACTTGTCTGCAAAATTTCAGGTCATTCCGGGTTGAATTGATAGGTTTCAACACGAGTTTTGATATTTGAAGATTTGAGAATTCATAAGCTTGATTTTTGGTTTGATTCATCGTATTGGTGTTGTTTTATGTCATTTGAAGCCTTGAGCGAGTCTGTGTTAGGTTATATGACTTGTTTGTGTGATTAGACGGGGTCCCACAGGCCTCGAGTGTGTTTCGGGTGGGCTTCGGGTCAATTTCACGTTAAATTTCAACTGTTGAATCAGTCTTCTGGTTTCCTTCTATGCGATCGCATAGATGTAAACACGATCACATAGTGTTCTGAGACCTACCCCCAGTTTTCCTTCAATGCGTTCGCACTTCCTCCCTCATGTTCACATAGATCTTTCATTTGGCGTCAAATAAATTCCTTCAATGCGATCGCATCCCAGGCTTCGCGATCGCATATTGTAACTTTTGGAAATAGATAATCCTTTCTCTGCAATCGCAATCTTGGACTCGCGAACGCACTATGCATATTTTGGAAATAGCATAATTCCCTTCTATGTGATCGCATTAGTCTCTACGCGATCGCATAGCACCTTTTTGGCCAGTAACAATTTTCTTCTATGCGATCGCATCGTTTGGTCCGCGATCGCAATGCACAAATGCCTGGACAAAATATAAGTTTTCAATACCGAGGGTTTCACCATTTTTGACATATTTTGACTTCTAGAGCTCGGTTCTTGGCGATTCTTTGAGGATTTTTTACACAAATCGTATGGGTAAGTGTTCTTCAACTAGAATTAATTATATTCCATGAATTAGTCCTTATTTTTATCATTTAATTCGTGTTTTGAGTTTGGGAAATTGTTGGTTTATGAAAGACATTTCTAAATTGAAAAATCATGATTTGAGGGACCAAATGATATTGAAATTTGATAAATTTTGTATGATTGAACTCGTATCAAAATGGGTAATCGGATTTTGTAAAATTTGTCTGGTTCTGAGGTGCGGGACCGATTGGGGGGGGGGGGGGGGGGGGG
>ML256468.1:55549-73547 GCA_005239495.1 Nicotiana undulata | reverse complement strand
ACCACAACGGAGGAGATGTGTAGAAATTCCTAACCAACTGCAGAGTTAACCAAATATTGAATCCTTTTCTCTTGACTTAGATTATCATCTCATTGCAAACCAAATAATGGTGATTGTTATGTAGTTCACTTCACATAATCCCATCGCACTACACCCCTGACCAAATAATCTCGTCTCACCCAGTATGAACTGTTCAGATGGAAAATCCTCCTAGACATGACCAACAGTCACACACGATGCAATATAGCGCCAATAGGCCACATCTCGAACATGATACATAAGAATATGACTCAAGAAGGGACTACTCGACTCACGCAACTAATATGAACTTTCCTAAGAAAATAGGAAATATAACATAAGAAAATAAATACAAGAACCTTAATCATCATCACACTGTTGCGACATGCAACCCAATCCAAATAGCATACCCGTGGCCACGTGCCACCCGGTCCCATCATTGAATTCACATAAGGAGATATACACGGAGCTGAATTGCTCACTATTACAAATTACTGAATATCGATTACAAGCATGCTAAGTGCACAACACCATTCTGGGGAGACTGATAGAGCCATATGTTACAAAACTCGAGCACAACTGGGGTGCGATATATAATCTGAATCTCGAGAGCCATCCTGCTCATATAACCTCATCACTAAGCAGAAATCTCAACACATAAGAAATTATCAAGTCGTTTCACAACTCACACGGCACAATCGTAATATCACATGATTTTGACGAAGATGGGACAATACCTGATATTCCAACATCCCTCCTCGAGGAGCGTTATACTGAATTGAACACATCTAGCTCCCATGAAGCACATGATCCCGTTTTAATCCATTCACACACTTCAAGTCAATTATGCTTGAGCTGAACTAGACTAATCGCTTGACCTGGGTCCATAGTACCCTGATTCCTCTCATAATACGCAAGAACAACCATCATAGTCGGGACAAACACCCCACAATCCACAATCAACTTAACCGAACGCCTTCCAGGCATAAATTCTCAAGTAAGCAATATTACACTTTTTTATACTCGGTCTATTCCTTTCAATCCATCAGGTGACTACAAGTCACACCAATGCAATCTTCCCGCGGTCAAGCTCCCACAACTTTCCACACAAGGTAACAAGTTTGCATATCGATACCACCGACCACACCATTGCTGCAAAACACATCAAGAACCCATGACCAGGGTACAAAGCTTCTTTCATCGAACATCAATCGCAGGTAACACTAAAGACAACATCAGGTCATGCTAAACATTCAAATCCCTTCCTCTTGCTCTTCCGAGCTCATGACATCCTTGTTAACACCGAACCGCAATCTCGATTCTTACTTTCAGTTACATACTGCTTACTGCACCTAAAATGTCGATACAGAATATCATAGGAATTCCACCAGAACTCCTGAACCACTACTAGGGTGAACACTCCATCATACGGAAAACCTTTTACTTACCTCCATTCATGAGAATCATAACCATACACAAGTGGATTCTCACAACCACCATACATGCAAATCCTTAAGTGGTGGTCTGAACCACCATAAACCTTCCGGGATCCGCCTACACCTGACAGGCCATAGCACTAGAATGACTCCAACTGAAATCTATTACAACGGCCGACAAGCCCCACATCACTCTGCACGAACTATACACATACACAATCACACTGAAGGAACTTATCACGCCGTACATATGCCATTCCAACCATGGCTAACCAATCTATCTTCTTTTAATCATCTTAATTGCCTCAGAGATAGTAGTAACTTCCTTCAACTCATAGCAAATTCAACCCCCACTCATCCCGAGTGACCCTGATTCACGAGACCGTGCTGCCTAAATCCCGCAGCCCGTCTCATACCCTTCCAATAACCATTTTTACGATCCAGAGTTTATTTCTCTCACTCCTCCAATACTGTCATGCATGCCGACAATAACATAGAACACTCCAACCTTTTCCCCTTTCTCAGTAGATACGCTGCAAAAACTCGATCCTTACTCACACAACTGCTCGAAATCCTTAAATACCGCATTCCTTAACCTTCGAGTTTACTAGGACCGCTGCTGAGAGTCACCTACTCTGACTGGCCTTGAATACAATCAACTCCAAGGCTCTTCTAGCGCATGAACATCCTCTCAATGAAGCACGTGACTGAGTCACTACCCTTACAACCTGCCTATGCCTTAAGCATGTATTCTCAACCTTTCAAAGCCTAACCCTAGTCCACCAGGGCCACCTGTTACACACATTCATCACATCTCATGCAAAAATCCCCATTTTACTCTTTTCCCCTAGCTGAAACAACTTGCCGATATACTGACAATCCGCAACCCCAAGAGAACACAATCTTACAACCCAACTGCAGGTGGTGAGACTCCCCCACTTAGCCCAAAGAAACATCCTTGCACCACTCTAGACCCTGCTGAGATTCTTTCTCCCTCGCTAACATGATCTTGCTCAATCAACCCGTCCAATCCTTCTGAATTCTCCTGTTAGCATTCCCTAATTACCTAAATCCTCTAGCACCATTCACACATTATGCCTCCTACCGAATAGCCACTATGATTCCTTGTAGAAACTTGCCAACCACACAACCACTAACCTATTCACAGGAGAAAACCCACCTGTGGAAATCACCAACTGACACCTTCCAACGACGTCGTAATGCACACTCTCTACCATATCAATACCCCATCCTAAGCCTGTTCTCATTCACCAACTTTACCGGTCCGTCCACTTCTCATAGACATGTACTAAATGCGCTACCATATCTTCTAATTCACCACTATGATGCCGCTCTCCTACTTTGGTTAACCTTATTCCTTAAGCACTACATGATTTCCTTTCCTTACGCCTGGCCTTTTTAGAAATTAAGCCCCCGCCTGACATTTCCTGACATGTCTTCCTTCATCGTATGCTGCCCAATCATTGCATCAATTCAATATCATCCCCTGAGCGATTAAACCGGCATATCCCCACAACTTCAAAACTCTCTGATGATCATCTCCCTCGAGCCGCCTTCATTAGAAATGCTTATTCCATACTGAACCACAGCACACCACGACCTCTGATAGCCGCGTCTTCAACACTTCTTCACAGTACTCTGACCCCATTCCACCGAAGAAGCCATGGAACCGACGAACTTAACACATTCCATTCAATCAATGACGACGGTATTACAACACAGGTGAATATTCCACCTCACTTGAATACACCAAGTCTTACTACTTTATCAATTCTAACCGGACCATTCATAGTCCAAATGCCTTTCCTCCACCGGAACTAAAATACTGAAATCTTGAAATCACGCCCTGAGAAGACCTCCCTTCAAACCATTCATCACCCTAACATATGGGCAAGCATTTTACCATCACATCGACATCACGTGATAACCAATCGTAAGCATCATTATAACCTGAGCATAATCTCAAAGTTCTCAGAATCACTGCTACTGGCTGAAACAGCATATTACTCTTCTGCAGGGCGACAACAACAACCCAATAAACTACGTACGGAAAACATCACGCGCCATATCTGTGGCATCATTACAACTCCTCAAATTCCTGATTCATAACAAGTGCTTCGCGACGCGTAAGATAGAGTAGGAAGAAACATAGGCATAAGCCTTAAGGGAATCAAATCGCACGACGAGGAATCAAGAAGGGAAGTACTCCTAACAGCCTTATAGCCTCTCGAAGATAAGTACAGATATCTCCGTACCGATCTGCAAGACTCTACTAGACTTGATCATGACTCGTGAAACCTAGGGGACCTAGAGCTCTGATACCATGTTGTCACGACCCAATTTCCCTAAGTCGTGATGGTGTCGGACACCACTGTCAAGCAATCCAACCCTTAATCAGCTGAGATACATTCCTGTTTTAACATTTTTCAAAATCGTTACTATACCTTGCATTTCATAATCAAATACATAATCTTCGTCAATTAAATACGACAGGAAATCGATTTAATTTTATAAAATAAATCCCAACACATCCCCAGAACCTGATGACACCAGTACATGAGCAACTTCTAAGAAATTATACAATTACAACAATGCTTGTCTGAGGAACAAATTGGACAGAGACTTTAAAAATAAATGCAAGTACATAGAAGGGAGACTCTGTCAGTTGTGGAACGCCTCCGGATGATGCAGCCCGTCTAAGGCTCCAAGTCAACCACTGCTATGAAGGTACATGTGCAACAAAATGCACATCAAGTGTAGTATGAGTACGAAAATAACGTGTACTCAGTAAGTATCCTGCCTAACCTCAGAGAGGTAGTGACGAGAGGTCAAATTAGACACTTGCTATAAGTCGGATGAATATAATAAGGTGAGGTGCTAGGAGCGAATATCACATAAAATCAATTAATAGTAGGGGACAAGAAACATCCAACTTATTTCACCCTTTTACACATCATTTATCCTTCGTTTAAACTAGAATTTTGACTTTTCCTTAAACTGAAAAACATGTATAAATCACAGGAAATACGCAGTGTTTATCATATATAAGTCACAGGAAATACACAGTATTTATCATGTAAAAATCACAGGAACTACGCAGCATTTATCATGTATAAATCACAAATGTCGAGGGTCGAATAGCGCAGACCAACAATAATAAACTGTGCACTGCCGAGGGTCAAACGGCTCAAATCATAGATGCATTTATTTTTTTTCCTGCTCGCGAACCGATCATGCGACGCGATCAACATAATATAAATAAGGCTAACCTGCTCGTGAATCATACCTGCGACTCTGGTGCTCGTAAGTATACATAATCATACAGTGGGTCCAAATTTCATCAGGAAAGCAGTTTTCTCAAAGAAGCGATAAAATTCTCTTTAGGTGCACATGAAAATAGTATTTAAGTCATTTCTGGAAATTCATTTATCAAGTTTAATACGGTTCTATTTTCTTCTCAAGTGATTAAGGAAAACAGGCTCTGACCATCTTAAATATTCAATTACTAACTCGATAATATCACTAGGCTAATATCATTGATGAAATCACAGGTACATTAATTAAGGCATGCTAGTGGGTCCTAGACTACCCGGACATGGCATAACAGTAGCTACGCACGGACTCCCGTCACCTCGTACGTACGTAGCCCCCACAAGTAATGGCATATATGTTTATTTAGTTCACCTAGGGGGACAATTCCCCCTCACAAAGTTAGAAAGGAGACTTACCTCGTGTCGAACCTACTTTCGGGGCCAAGAATGCGCCCGAAACTCCAAACGCGTCTTCCAAGGACTCGAAACTAGCCACAAGTTACTTAATTATATCAATAAATGCTAAATGACTCAATTCTAATGCATGGAAGTGAGTTTTCTAAAGTGTTTCCCCAAAAAGTCAAAAATCGAACCTGGGTCCGCTCGGTCCAAACCCAAAATTTGGACCAACACCCAATTACCCATTCGCCCCCGGGCCCGGATATATAATGGTTTTGGAACCCGACCTCAATTTGAGGTTTAAATTCCTTAATTTCAATATTCTTAGGTTTTACGCGAAATTCCCAATTCCACCATGAAAACCCTAGATTCTAGGATGAAATCTTGTTAAAAGAAGTTAAGGAGTGAAGAAAATGAGTTAGAAATCACTTACAAATGTTTCAGAGAAGAAAGAGTGTTTGGAAAATCGCCTCTTATGTTTTTGGGGTCTTGAAAAATGAAAAATAACTGAAAATCTCATTTATTTATACCCCTCTCAGGCCCCCACCGCGGTCCGCTAAAAAGGGACCGCGGCCGCGCTAGCAAAACTCACGAAAAACTGATGAAAATCAAGAACAATGACTGCAGTGACATGCTTTAGTATTTTTGCCATAACTTTCTCTACATATATCCAAATTACGATTTCTTTACCTTTCTAGACACTAGACACGAAGGGCTATAACTTTCGTTTTTGAAGCATCTGATGTTCCAAACCCGGGAGATGTCGCAACAGTTATATTTTAGCCTGAAGACATCCCGGGACCTACCCGGAACTCAGCCGAGCCCTCGGAACTCCAAATCAAATATTCCAACAAGTCCCAAATCATCCCACGGACTTGCTCGAGCCTTCGAAACACCCAAAACAATGCTAAAACTCAGAAACACACCTCAAAACCCCTAGGATCAAACTTAAGAACTTTAAGCTCTTGATTCGCTAACAATGCGCCGAACCAACCTATACTACTCGGAATGACACCAAATTTTGCAAGCAAGTCATATTCGACATTACGGACCTGTTCAAACTTTCAGAATCACATTCTGACCCTGATATCAAAAATTTCCACTTCCGGTCGGATTCTTCAAAAACCTTCAAATTTTTATCTTTAGCCAAATGACTTCAAACTGAGCTCCGGACATCTGAATTCACTTCCGATCGCGCTCCCAACTCCAGAATCACCATATGAAGCTATTCCTAGACTCGGAATCCCAAACGGACATCAATATCTCTGAAATGCGCTTCAAGCCAAACTTAGGAAATTCCTTCAAAATGTTATTTTCCACAATATACGCTGAAACGCTCCCGGGTTATCCAAAACCCAATCCGGACAAACGCCTAAGTCCGAAATCATCATACGAACATGCTGGAACCTTCAAATCCTGATTCTGAGGTTGTTCACTCCAAATCCCAATCTTAGTCGATTCTTCCAACTTAAGGCTTCCGAAATTAGAATTTTTCCCTTTCAATCTAACTCCGAACTTCGTGAATTTTAACTCCGACCATACACACAGGTCATAATACCTAAAATGAAGCTACTCATGACCCTCAAACTGCTGAACAACGCGCTAGATCTCAAAATGACCGGCCAGGTCGTTACATTTAGTGTCACTCCGAGTAGTATAGGTCGGTTCGGCGCATTGATATCGAATTCAAGAACTTGAAGTTCTTAAGTTTTGATTCTAGGGGTTTTGAGGGGTGATTATGAGTTTTAGCGTTGTTTTGAGTGTTTCGAAGGCTCGAGCGAGTCTGTATTATGATTTGGGACTTGTTGGTCTGTTTGGGCAGGGGCTCGGGTGGGCCCAGGTGCCTCTCGAGCATCAAACGAGGCAAACAAATAACCAGCTGCAATAGTTGCTGGTGCACATGATCTGGTGTGATCACAAGTGCGGTTGTCGAGACACAGGTGTGGGACTGCTCCTGCGGTCCCAGCCTCGCAGGTGCGATCCCAAGTGGGCTGCCCAGTTCTCGTAGGTGCGGGCCATTTCCCGCAGGTGAGGACTCCTGCATGCAGGTGCGAGCCCTGACCGTTGTCCCATATTTCGCAGGTGCGAGATCGGAGGTGCGGTCCTTGATCAGCAGGTGCGGAACCACTGTTAGGCAGTGTGTTTCTTTAAAACATGGGATTTTGTTAATTTTCTCCATTTTCTTTCCATCATTGTCGACCTAGGAAGCTTGGAAAGGGGACAATGCACCTAGCTACTAAAGAGGTAAGTAAATTCTACCCTAGTATTAGTTTAATACATGAATTACTAGTTAAATTAACTACTTATTTAGTGAAAATCAAGGAATTGGGTAGTAACCTAGGGCTTTCAAGAAATTTGAGAATTTACCCGTGAATGGGCTATGAAATCAAGTAAAAATCATATATTAATGATCCTTAGGTTATGGGTGAGTGTTCCTTTGAGAATTTTCGGAATCCGAGCGTGCGGGCCCGGGGGTGAATTTTGGAATTTCTTCAAGAATGATGAATTGACTAAATAGATAGGAGAATTCCATGCTTTGAGTATAATTTGATATATTTATGTAACGTTTGATTAGTTTCGAGTCCTTGGGAGACGGATTCGTAGTTTCGGGCGCATTCTTAATCCGGGGAGTGGATTCGATGCGAGGTGAGTCTCCTTTCTAACCTTGTAAGAAGGAATTGTCCCCATAGGTGATTTAAATGCAATGTGTAATGTTTGCGGGGGCTACGTACGTACCAAGTGACGAGAGTCCGTACGTAGTGGCTATTATTGTTATGTCCGGGTAGTTAGGCCTACATCATGCCTTGTATTCTTCCTTGTAATGAATTATATGTGATGAACTCATGTTATATGTAGTATTGTTTCCCTGAGGTTTATGGAATTGGATAGTTGGGAGGAATTGTTTACGGAAAGTAAATTGTTAAGGATTATTGTGTGTGCATGTGACCGCTTCGCAATTTACATTCCGCGAGCGGAGTGTGATTTCCCCTACTCTCATGGGAGCGGGCCGTACGCCACGGCGGATTGAAAGATTAACTTATGGTTCAGGTCGTTCGACCCTCGGTAGTGCATAGGTATGATTAATTATGGCAAGGATGCACTTATGGTTTGGGTCGTTCGACCCTCGGCAGTGCACAGAGATGATTATTTTATGGCTCAGGCATATTTTCCTTATCCTGTATGCGTTTGATAAATTATTACTAATTTCATGCATATTGATTTGACAGATTATTTGGGGAAGCATGAAGGAGTAATTATTTATTTACTTCTAGTACTTACTCGGATTTCAGTGCCTTATATTTGCTGCTTTACTGCCTTTACATGCCTGCTTTCATCACATCCTGTTATATTATATTATTGGACCTTAGTGAGTGTCAAGTCGACCTCTCGTCACTACTTCTTCGAGATTAGACGGGATACTCAGTGGGTACATATTTATTTATGTACTCATGTTACGCTTTTGTACTTAATTGTACAGGTTCTGAGGCTGGTGCATCTGGTTATCAGATCAGAGCTAGATTCTGATTAGAGTTGGACCTGACTTCACGGTGAGCTGCTTCTCCTGACAATCCTCGGCAGCACCATGGAGTTTCTTTTACTTATTTCTCGTTTATTTCTTTCAGACAGTGGGACTGTATATTATATCTTATGTATATCCTGTTAGTATGCCCGTAGGACTTGTGACACTAGTTCCTGGCATACACGTGGTAGCTATTATGGGTTATGGTCTGTATATATATTATCTCATGCCTCTTACGACTGCTTTTGGTAAAAAGCTGGTTAATTACCATTTTCGGTCAATGTTTTAAGCTTTAAACCTTGGTATATGTCGAGATGTTTAATCAAAAAGAAGTAAAACTTAGTAAATTGAGTATTGGCTTGCCTGACCCCGCTTTTGGGCGCCATCACGACTTGAGTTAGGATTTTGGGTCGTGACAACATGGTATCAGAGATCTAGGTTTACGTAAGTCTCACGAGTCACGGGCAGACCCATTAGAGTCTTGCGGATCGGTACGGAGACGTTTGTACTTATCTTTAGGAGGCTATAGGGTGTTAGGAAACCTCTCTTTATTCATATTCTATCATGCAGTCGATGGTTTACAAAAGAAAATACTCATTCTTTTATTCTCTCACAGATGGTGAACGCGCGCATCCGATGTTCCAAACCCAGGAGATGTCGCTGCCACTGCCATCTGAGGCTGAGGGAGGGAACCGGCCCGAGGTAGAGGACGAGGGCGTCCCAGGGCTATTCCAGTTGCACCACCACCAGATGATCCTATCATAGAGGAGCAGGACGAGGTTCCCCCAGCAGATCCTTCTCCAGTGGACTTCATGACGGCGCCAGACTTCTAGGAGGTCATGGGCCGTATGATGCGATTTATGGACACTATGTCCCAGGCTGGTTTATTTCCAGCGGATCCTGCAACTTCTCAAGCGGGAGGGGGAGTCCAGACCCCTACTACCCAGGCTGCAGGTCAGACAACAACATTACATCACACTCCTAGTACACTGCCCATGGGTGGGGTCCGGCCTGTGGTAGCACCTGAGCCCAGACAAGCTGCGGACGGCGATACGCAGAAGTTATTGGATAGATAGACTCGGTTGCACCCTCCAGTCTTCGGGGGTGAGCGAGGCGGGGACTCCCAGGACTTCATTGACAGGTGCCGGGACAGACTGCATAACATGAGGATATTAGAGTCTCGTGGAGTGGATTTCACTACCTTCCAGTTAGAGGGTAGAGCTCGCAGGTGGTGGCAGTCCTACATTCTCAGTAGGCCAGCAGATTCTCTTCCTGTCACTTGGGAGCAGTTCACTCGGATGTTTCTGGACAGATATATTCCACCCTCTGAGAGGGAAGAGTTGCGGTATCAGTTTGAGTAACTAGAGCAGGGACAAATGTCAGTGACAGATTATGAGGCCAGATTTTCAGAGTTGTCTCACCATGCACTCATGATATTACCTTCTGAGGCTGCGAGAGTGCGGAGATTTGTGGCTGGGTTGCATCAGGGTATTAGGGCCACCATGGCCCGAGAGGTGGAGATGGGTACTCTTTATCAGCTCGTGGTAGAGATTGCTCGCAGGATCGAGGGGTATCGGTCGAGGAGCAGGAAGCAGGGGCAGCAGGACAAGAGGGCTAGATTCTCCGGGGACTTCAGAGGTGCCCCAGTTAGTAGCCGAGGTCAGTTTAGTAGTAGTCAGCTCAGCAGGCCTTCATATTCAGCACCTCCACCACCTCTTCGAGGTGCTCCGACGAGGCCTCAGTTCAGCACCATTCCAGAGCGTTCCTACCACCCTCCAGCTATTCAGAGTTCACCCGGCGGGTATTCCAGTCATCAGAGATCCTCCAGTTCCTACTTTAGTGCTATGCCAGAGGGTCTACATTGCTCTCCCACCATTCAGGGTTCTTCTTCGAGGCAGCATGCTATGGTACTTGGAGGTTGTTACGAGTGTGGGGAGCCAAGTCATATGAGGAGGCATTGTCCCAGGTTTTGGGGCAAGGTAGTGCAGCAGAGTTATCAACCCATGGGTCCGCAACCAGCAGTCCGGCCACCTAGAGGTGGAGGACAGGTCGGCAGGGGTCGTCCTAGAGGTGGAGGCCAGTCAGGGGGAGGCCAACCAGCTTCTGTTCACTCTGGTGGTGCTTAGTCTTCAGGTGCTCCGGCTAGATTCTATGCTACTCCGGCCAGATCAGATGCAGTGGCCTCAGACGCCGTGATCACAGGTATTATCGCAGTATGTGGTAGAGAGGCTTCAGTATTATTTTATCCAGGATCCACCTATTCATATGTTTCAGCATTATTTGCGCATATTCTGGATGTTCCTCGTGAATCCTTGGGTTCTCCTATATATCTGTCCACTCCTGTGGGCGATTCTGTGGTGGTAGACCGGGTCAATCGGTCTTGTGTGATTACATTCTGTGGGTTCGAGACCAGAGCGGACCTTCTAGTGCTTGACATGGTTGATTTTAAGGTTATTCATGGCATGGATTGGCTATCTACTTATCATGCCATGCTAAATTGCCATGCCAAAACAGTTACGTTAGCCATGCCTGAGTTGCCTAGGCTGGAGTGGAGAGGTTCCTCCGTTAGTGTAGCCAGCCGGGTTATTTCATTCCTGAAGGCCCGACATATGGTCGAGAAGGGTTGTCTGGCCTGTCCTGCTTATGTGCGGGACACCACTACCGAGGCTCCGACGATTGATTCAGTGCAAGTTGTTCGAGATTTTGCTGATGTATTTCCTTTAGACCTTCCAGGCATGCCTCCGGATCATGATATTTATTTCTGTATTGATGTAGCTCAAGGTACTTAGCCTATTTCCATTCCCCCATATTGTATGGCTCCGAAGGAGTTGAAGGAGCACCTTGAGGAGTTGTTGGCTAAGGGGTTTATCAGACCGAGTGTATCGTCATGGGGTGATCCAGTTCTATTTTTGAAGAAGATGGACGGGTCTATGCAGATGTGTATTGATTACCGCCAGTTGAACAAGGTCACCATTAAGAACAAGTATCCTTTGTCGCGCATTGATGTTTGTTTGACCAGTTGCAGGGTGCTAAGGTGTTTTCTAAGATTGATTTGAGATCGGGATATCGTCAGTTGAAGATTCGGGCCTCAGATATCTTGAAGACTGCTTTTCGTACGAGATATGGCCATTATGAGTTCCTGGTGATGTCCTTCGGCTTGACTAATGCCCATCAGCATTCATAGACTTGATGAATAAGGTGTTCAGGACGTATATTGATTCCTTTGTCATTGTCTTTATTGATGACATCTTTATTTACTCACGCAGCCTGGGTAAGCACGAGCAGCATTTGAGAGTTGTGCTCTAGACCTTACGGGAACAGAAGCTATATGCTAAGTTCTCTAAGTGTGAGTTCTGGTTGGATTTCGTGGAATTTTTGGGGCATGTGGTATCCGGAGAGGGTATCAAGGTTGATCCTCAGAAGATCGAGGCAGTTCAGATATGGCCACGTCCTACTTCAGCTACAGAGATCAAGAGCTTCTTGGGCCTAGCAGGTTATTACCGTCGTTTTGTGGAGTGGTTTTCTTCTATTGCAACCCCATTGACTATATTGACTTAGAAGAATGCCCCGTTCCGATGGTCTGACGAGTGTGAGGCGAGCTTCCAGAAGCTCAAGGCAGCATTGACTTCGGCATTAGTTCTAGTATTACCTTCTGGTTCTGGGATGTATACAGTGTGTTGCGATGCTTCACGCATTGGTTTGGGATGTGTGTTGATGCAGGAAGGGAGAGTTATTGCTTATGCTTCACGCCAGCTAAAGGTTCATGAGAAGAATTACCATGTGCACGATTTAGAGTTGGCGGCAATTGTTCATTCCCTTAAGATTTGGAGGCACTACTTGTATGGAGTGTCCTGTGAGGTTTATACAGACCACCACAGCTTGCAGCACTTGTTCAAGCAGAGGGATCTTAATTTAAGGCAGTGCAGGTGGCTTGAGTTGCTGAAGGATTATGATATCACCATTCTGTATCATCCGGTCAAGGCAAATGAGGTAGCAGATGCCTTGAGAAAAAAGATAGAGAGTATGGGTAGCTTGGCTTACATTGCAGCAGAGGAGAGACCTCTAGCCTTGTACGTTCAGTCTTTGGCTAATCGCCTGGTGAGATTAGACCTTTCAGAGCCTCATCGAGTTCTTGCACATGTGGTTGCTTAGTCTTCGTTATTGGGGGAGATTAAGGCTTGGCAGTATGATGATCCGTGTTTGGTAGAGCTACGGGAGACAGTGGTTCAGGATAGGGCCAAGGAGATTAATATTAGCGAGGATGGTTTTCTGAGACTTCAAGGCCGTTTATGTGTTCCTAATGTCGATGGCCTTAAAGGGAGGATTCTAGAGAAGGCACACAGTTCTCAGTATTATGTTCATCCTGGTGCTACGAAGATGTATCGTGATTTGAAGCAGCAGTTCTGGAGGAGACGGATGAAGAGGGACATTGTGGAGTATGTGGCTAGGTGTCTTCATTGCCAGCAGGTTAAGTATGAGCACCAGAGGCCAGGAGGCCTACTTCAGCAGATGCCCTTTCCTAAGTGGAAGTGGGAGCGCATCACTATGGACTTCGTGGTTGGGTTGACTCGGACTTTGCGGAAGGTTGATGTGGTTTGGGTCATTGTGGATAGATTAACCAAATCGACGCATTTCATTCCACTAGCTACTACTTATACTTCTAGGAGGCTATCCCGGAACTACATTCGGGAGATAGTCCAGTTACACAGTGTGCCGGTGTCCATTATATCAGATCGAGGTCCTCAGTTCACCTCGCACTTTTGGAGAGCATTGCATAGTGAGATGGGTACCCAGATAGATCTCAGCACAACATTTCACCCTCATACTGATGGTCGGTCAGAACGTACAGTTCAGATATTGGAGGACATGCTCAGGGCATGTGTGATTGACTTTGGAGGTCAGTAGGACCAATTCTTGCCTTTGGCCGAGTTTGCTTACAATAATATTTATCAGTCCAGCATTGAGATGGATCTATTTGAGGCTTTGTATGGTCGGCGATGTCGTTCTCCTATCGGGTGGTTTGAGCCTGGCGAGGCTAAGTTGTATGGCACCGACCTAGTGAAGGATGACTTAGAGAAGGTAAAGTTGATTCAGGAAAGGCTCCGCACATCCCAGTCCAGACAGAAGAGTTACGCAGATCAGAAGGTGCATGATGTATCATTTATGGAAGGAAATAAGGTTCTGTTGAAGGTCTCGCCGATGAAGGATATTATGAGGTTCGGGAAGAAGGGGCTAAGCCCACGGTTTATAGGTCCTTTCAAGGTGTTGAGGAGAGTTGGAGAGGTTGCTTATGAGCTTGCTTTACCTCCTAGCTTATCAGGAGTTCATCCGGTCTTTCATGTATCCATGCTCCGGAGGTACCACGCCGACTTCTCTCACGTGGTTGATTTCAGCACTATTCAGTTGGATGAGAGGTTGGGCTACGAGGAAGAGCCAGTTGCCATTATTGATAGACATGATCGCCAATTGAGATCCAAGAGAGTTTCTGCCATAAAGGTCTAGTGGAGGGGCCAACCAGCCGAGGAGGCGACTTGGGAGTCCAAAGAGGACATGCAGAGCGTATATCCGCACTTATTCAGCACTTCATGTATGATTCTAGACCTGTTCGAGGACGAAAGTTTGTTTAAGATGTGGAGAATGTAATGACCCGACCGGTCATTTTGCGTTATCAGACCCCGTTCCCCAAAATGAAACTTCCCATAGCGGCTTATCGTGATTTATGACTTGCGGAGATGGGTGGTTCGGGATTCGGAAGTGTTTAGAGATGTATAGGAACACTTAGTTCCTTAAGGTTGGCCTTTTTGCCCAAGTTTGACTTCGGTCAATATTTTGACCAAACAACCTCTAAATCGAGTTTCGACAGTTTCGATAGCTTTGTATGATGATTTTAGACTTGGTCGTATGTTCGGAATAGGTTTTAGATGACCGGGGGGCGTTTCGGCGCCCAATATCAAAATAAGAGTTTTCTTAAGCTAATAATTTGGTTTGGAACGTGTTTTTGTGTTATCGAGGTCCGAACAGAATTTTGAGATAAGGAATAGTTCCGTTATTTCATTTATGACTTGCCTGCAAAGTTTGGTGTCATTCCGAGTAGTATAGGTCGACTCGACGCATTGATATCGAATTCAAGAACTTGAAGTTCTTAAGTTTTGATTCTAGGGGTTTTGAGGGGTGATTCTGAGTTTTAGCATTGTTTTGAGTGTTTCGAAGGCTCGAGCGAGTCTGTATTATGATTTGGGACTTGTTGGTATGTTTGGACGGGGGCTCGGGTTGGCCCAGGTGCCTCTCGGGCACCAAACGAGGCAAAAATAACAAGCTGCAATAGTTGCTGGTGCACCTGATCTGGTGTGACCGCAGGTGCGGTTTCCTAGACGCAGATGCAGTACCGCTCCTGCGGTCCCAGCCTCGCAGGTGTGATCCCAGGTGGGCTTCAAAGTTCTCGCAGGTGCGGACTCCTGCACGCAGGTGCGAGCCCAAAACCTTGTCCCATTTTCCGCAGGTGCGAGCTATTGCTCGCAGGTGCGGTCCTTGAGCCGTAGGTGCAGAACCACTGTTAGGAAGTGTGTTTCTTTAAAACACGGGATTATGTTCATTTTCTCCATTTTCTTTCCACCATTTTCGACCTAGGAAGCTTGGAAAAGGGCCAATTCACCTAGCTACTGAAGAGGTAAGTAAATCCTACCCTAGTATTAGTTTAATACATGAATTACTAGTTAAATTAACTACTTAATTAGTGAAAATCAAGGAATTGGGTAGTAACCTAGGGCTTTCGAGAAATTTGAGAATTTACCCGTGAATGGGCTATGAAATCAAGTAAAAATCATATATTAACGATCCTTAGGTTATGGGTGAGTGTTCCTTCGAGAATTTTCGGAATCCAAGCGTGCGGGCCCGGGAGTGAATTTGGAATTTCTTCAAGAATGATGAATTGACTAAATAGATAGGAGAATTCCATGCTTTGAGTATAATTTGATATATTTATTTAACGTTTGATTAGTTTCGAGTCCTTGGGAGACGGATTCGGAGTTTCGGGCGCATTCTTGACCCGGGGAGTGGATTCAATGCGAGGTGAGTCTCCTTTCTAACCTTGTAAGAGGGAATTTTCCCCATAGGTGATTTAAATGCTATGTGTAATGTTTGCGGGGGCTACGTACGTACCAAGTGACGAGAGTCCGTATGTAGTGGCTATTATTTCTATGTCCGGGTAGTTAGGCCTACATCATGCCTTGTATTCTTCCTTGTAATGAATTATATGTGATGAACTCATGTTATATGTAGTATTGTTTCCCTGAGGTTTATGGAATTGGATAGTTGGGAGGAATTGTTTACGGAAAGTAAATTGTTAAGGATTATTGTGTGTGCATGTGACCGCTTCGCAATTTACATTTCGCGAGCGGAGTGTGATTTCCCCTACTCTCATGGGAGCAGGCCGTACGCCACGGCGGATTGAAAGATTCACTTATGGTTCAGGTCGTTCGACCCTCGGCAGTACATAGGTATGATTAATTATGGCAAGGATGCACTTATGGTTTGGGTCGTTCAACCCTCAGCAGTGCACAGAGATGATTATTTTATGGCACAGGCTTGTTGTCCTTATCCCGTATGCGTTTGATAAATTGTTATTGATTTCATGCATATTGATTTGACAGATTATTTGGGGAAGCATGAAGGAGTAATTATTTATTTACTTCCAGTACTTACTCGGATTTCAGTGCCTTATATTTGCTGCTTTACTGCCTTTACATGCCTGCTTTCATCACATCCTGTTATATTATATTATTGGACCTTAGTGAGTGTCAAGTCGACCTCTCGTCACTACTTCTTCGAGATTAGACGGGATACTCAGTGGGTACATATTTATTTATGTACTCATGTTACGCTTTTGTACTTAATTGTACAGGTTCTGAGGCTGGTGCATCTGGTTATCAGACCAGAGCTAGATTCTGATTAGAGTTGGACCTGACTTAGGTGAGCTGCTTCTCCTGACAATCCTCGGCAGCACCATGGAGTTTCTTTTGCTTATTTCCCGTCTATTTCTTTCAGACAGTGGGACTGTATATTATATCTTATGTATATCCTGTTAGTATGCCCGTAGGACTTCTGACACTAGTTCCTGGCACACACGTGGTAACTATTATGGGTTATGGTCTGTATATATATTGGTCCATGCCTCTTACGACTGCTTTTGGTTAAAAAATGGTTAATTACCATTTTCGGTCAATGATTTAAGCTTTAAACCTTGGTATATGTCGAGATGTTTAATCTAAAAGAAGGAAAACTTAGTAAATCGAGTGTTGGCTTGCCTGACCCCGCTGTTTGGCTCCATCACGACCTGAGTTAGGTTTTGGGTCGTGACAGAAAGAAAAGATTTTCTTTTTGTTGTTTTGTAAATCATTGGAGTTTTTTATGAAAAAAGTATTTTCAAACCTATAGTCCTCAAGATGAATTCGTTTCTTATACATATATATTGAAATTGTACAAAAGGGGAGGGGTTTTGGACCATAATTCAACCATTACAACAATTACCAAAATGGAGAGCTGACCTAGTTTCATGAAATGGAAAGGGCATAAACTGAATATAGTTTTAGTCCAGTCCCTTTACAACTAGTACAAAAAGAAAACTAGTTTATTACATTTCCCGTTCTCTAATATACATTTCTAAATAAAAAAATAACAACAAGAGAGTAATGCAAATCTGTTGCTGCTCCTGTGCGAGCTAGCAGCCCCTTCACGTCTTCAGCTTGTGTTTCCAAAGAACTTTGGTCACTTTAGGCATTTCCTAAGGAGTGAATCTGACCATTTATAGGTTCAGATACCCTTCCTTGATGCCTTCTCACCAGTTTTAACTCTTTACATAACAACCTAACCATTAAATATTTGTGCATTTATTAAGGGGTGAATCTGACTATTAGAAAGTTAGATCCATCTACCCTAATGCAGATTGTTTCTTACTATGAAACTGTGAGTATTAACAACACACTCATGCACATATAATCTGAAACGAACATCAGATGCCAGCAAAAGGAATATTAACATCAAGACAGCACTCATCATATCCATAAACTAAACATCCACATTATCACATTTTTTAGATTTTCATACAAAACAGGAAAAAAAAATTCAGTTACCGAAAACAAACAGTTTTACCCCAAAAGGGCTAGATGTGAGAGAGAGAGAGGCTCTGGCAAATTTTCTAGGCGACTAGAGAGAGAAAGCCTCACGTGGCCACTCCGGCCGGCGGCCGGCCATGTTTTCCGGCTGGTCTGCCTCCCACGACCCTTGAACAACCCCCC
>ML256468.1:24140-55536 GCA_005239495.1 Nicotiana undulata | reverse complement strand
CCGCGGCCGGCCATGTTTTCCCGCGTGTCCGCCCCCCCCCACCCCTGAACAACCCCCCCCCCCCCCCCCCCCCGATCACAAACACCAATACCCAACCTTTAGATTACATGAAAAATTATGAAACCAGCAGCATTAAATGTTGTCATGCATACGTCGAGTTCAAAAACTGCTTCTATCGAGCCAATTTCGATTAAACCATTGGAATTCTTACATGGACAACCATTGATATCATGGACTGAAGATGAAGTTGAGCGGATGAACATAATTTAAGGGCTACAATATGCTTTTATTGGTAAGTTTTCTTATGGGTGTCCGGATATACAAGAGATTCGAAAAATCCTGCCTTCTCAATGTGGTATTAAGGGTGAATGTAGCATTGGATTGTTTAGGGATAGGCATGTTTTAATAAGACTTACATTATTGGAGGATTTTTCTAATCTTACGTCTAAGGATGCCTACTATTTGAAAGCAAAGGATGGATATAGTTATCAGATGAGGCCATTAATTTATGATACAAAATTCAAGCATGGTGAGGAGACTCCTAAGGTTATGGCTTGGATTTCGTTTTCAAACTTGTTACCTATGTTTTTTGTGAAGGAGTGTTTGTTTTATTTGGCTCAAGTTGTGGGTACTCCTTTGCATTTAGACTTGGATACTGTCAATAAGACTAGACCAAGTTGTGCTAGAGTCCAGGTGCAAGTTGATTTGTTAGATGAACTACCTAAGAATGTGAGGATGGACATTAAGAACGAGAAAACTGGACAGGTGAGAACTGAATGGGTGAAGGTACAATATCATTACATCCCTAAGTATTTCAAGGAATGTAAATTGGAAGGACATAATAAGGACACATGTTGGAAGTTACATCCAGAATTGTTTGTTGAGCAGGCTGATAAGGGTAAGAAAAATGATAATGTAGCAAGGGGTAATGTCAACAATACTGGGAAAAATCCAATTATGATCCTATCAAGTGGTAAAGTAGTTGGGAATGTTGGTGAACAATGGAAGGAAGTGAGGGATAACCGTGTGAAAACTGGAGCTGAAAAGAGAGTTGAACGCGTGCAAATTGGGAAAGAAATTGTCCCAGCTAATCCAGGAAATAATCAGAATATTCAAGGCAATGGAGGCAAGAAAATTGTTCCAGTGGAGAGGGTGAACAATAAGCAAATTCATACAGCCAACAAATTTGCTGCTTTTGAAGTTGATGACAATGAAGTTGATGGTAACAATCAACTGGCACTAGTTGATCCCAATAATGCCCCAAGTCTTACTATGAATCCTAGTGTGCCTAGGAAACAACTTAATGCCACAGCACCTGAATACACTCCTAGTTCACCTGGGACTAGGGGATCAAAAGATTTGGTTACATCAATAAGGGGTAATATGGCAAACGAGGATGGACATGAGAAGCTGAAAGAGTCTACTACATTATGGGTGAATAAAGTGTTCAAAGCCAATGTCACAATGAATCAATCTTGCTAGGAGGTCCCAAGTCAAACACAAGATACATAAGCAATGGCTGAACATGGTGTGATCAAAGAGAGGATCAATTTAACAACTGGATGTCTATGGCATGATCAATTGGAAGATGATCCTGATGAGGGTGATCTATAAAAAGGTTTTGAGAAAGATACAAATGCAAATATGGAGGAAGAGGAAGATGTACATGGAAAGGAGATCAGTGTCAATGGGAAAGCCAACAAGGGAGAGGATACTACTACTGGAAAGGCTCCTGTGGGCAATGCAATTGTGAAGGAAATAACTGGATCAAGCTCTAAGATTCCAGTGATCAAAATAGCCCCTAAACCACTCTTAAACCTTAATACTAACCCTAACCCTAACCCTATCCCTAATACCACTAATACCCCAAGCCCTAACCCTAACCCTACTCCACAAAATCCTAGAACTCAAGTACCTAAAATACCTAACCCGGAACCCCTAAATGATCTTGGTGGGGTTGATAAATCAATGGGAAGTGATACAATTGCTCCAGATAGTTTGCAGGTAGAAGTATGGGAGATAGAAGCTGGTACTCAACTTGAAAATGCAGTCACAATTGAGCAGGTAAACAAAGAAAATGAAATGACCAACAAACTAATAAACAACCAGATCCAATTACCAGAAGATCATAAAGAATATTGCAAGACAATGAGATTTATTTCCTAGACATATGGAGAGAGGAAGGTCAGCAGGTAGGGGTAGAAAGAAGAAGGAGGTCCCTCATGTCCCACAACTCCCACCAGGGGTCCAAACAAGGAGAACTATATCCAAAACTACCAAATTGAAATGAATGCACTCATATGAAATATCAGGTCAGTTAACACACAAAGAACTTTTGAAAGGCTCATCACAATGCAAAGACAGTATCACTTTGATTTCATTGGAGTGATGGAACCTATGCAACAAAGTAAGAAGCTGGAGAAGTATAGAAGGAAAATTGGCTTAGAGCAGGCTTTGGTCAATACATCCAACAAGATATGGGCTTTTATAGATGGTAAATTTGATGTAACAGTGGAGATAGATGCAGTGCAACAACTATCCTTGAAGTTATATGATACTGAAGAAGACAAGGAATTCATGCTAACACTTGTTTATTCTAAATGTGATCACATAGAGAGGATTGAGTTGTGGGACTCATTATACTACATGGCTCGAGCTATGACAATTCCATGGATTGTAGGGGGGATTTCAATGTTATTTGGGATGAAGATGAGAAGTATGGTGGCCTGTCAGTTTCTTTAAATGAAGTTGATGATTTTCGTCATTTTAGCAATACTTGTAGCTTGTCAGATTTGGGTTTCAAGGGGAGTATATACACATGGTGGAATGGGAGAGCTGAAGAAGACTGCATATTCAAGAGGCTGGATCGTGTGTTTGCTAACCTTGAAGCTCAACAATTATGGCCAGGCTTAGATGTCACTCATCTTTCCAAGATAGGGTCAGATCATAAGCCTCTACTACTATCATATAATTCAGAAGTAGGACCTATCAAGAAGAGTTTTAGATTCTTAAAGTTTTGGACAGAACATGAGACATTCAAGGCGGTGGTGAAAGAAAATTGGAGTGTTGATTTTCATGCCAATCCATACACTTTATTTAATCACAAGATGAAGAAATTGAAGCATACTCTAACTTCCTGGAGTAGGGCAACGTTTGGTGACATTTTTCAGAAGATTGCAAGTCTTGAAGAAGTTGTTAAATTTAAAGAAGCACAATTTGAATTTCATCCTACTTTTGAAAATAGGTAGAGGCTTCATAAGGTGCAAACTGAACTATTCAAGATGTTGGCTTTGGAGGAAAAATTTTGGAAGCAAAAGTCAGGGATGAATTGGTTTAGTGATGGAGATCGAAACACTAAATTTTTCCATGCTCATGTGAATGGCAAGAGGAAGAGATTACAATTGAAGAGGATTAAAAACAATGAGGGTGATTGGGTTGAAGATATGGTAGAATTGGCTAGTGCGGCAGTGCAAGTTTTTGAAGCTCAATTTCGTGAAGAAATTGTTCCTTCTTCCTTTGATATAATTGAGCATGTACCAAGGATGATCGAACAAGCTCAAAATACAGAATTGACAAGGCAGCCTTCTAGGGAGGAGGTCAAGAAGGCAGTATTTGGTTTAAGTGGTGATAGTGTTGGAGGCCCTGATGGTTTCAATGGGATTTTCTATCATTCTTGTTGGGATATCATAGGGGATGATGTGGTGGAGATGGTGAAGGCCTTCTTAAATGGCCATGAATTACCTAGGTTTATCACTCATACAAACCTAGTATTATTGCCAAAGAAGAAAGATGTTAGTACTTTTTCAGATATGAGGCCCATTAGCTTGAGCAATTTTATCAATAAATTTCCAGGGTCATACATGAAAGGTTAGTTACTCTCTTGCCTAATCTCATCTCGGATGAACAGTACGGCTTTGTAAAAGGTAGGAGTATTATGGAGAATGTGTTGTTGACTCAGGAGATCATAACTGACATAAGGTTGAGAACAAAGGCGGGCCCTAACGTAGTTATGAAGTTAGATATGACAAAGGCTTATGATAGATTATCTTGGCTCTATTTGACAAAGGTTTTAAGGAAGATGGGGTTTGATGAAATGTTTATTGGATGGGTGTTTGGTATAATATCAAACAATTGGTTCTCAGTTCTTGTTAATGGCCAACCAAGTGGTTTCTTCAAATCTTCCAGAGGGGTTAAGCAAGGTGATCCACTATCCCCTACACTCTTTATCCTGGCAGCTGAGGCACTTTCAAGGGGCTTGAATTCACTACACAAGGTGCCTTATTTTCGTGGATTTGGGCTACCAAAGTGGAGTCCTTAGATAAATCATCTAGCCTATGCAGATGATACCATTATCTTTTCATCATCAGATGAATCTTCACTGAGGCTGATCATAGAGGTGCTGGCAGCATACGAGGCAGCTTCTGGGCAGTTAATAAACAAAGGGAAATCAGTAGTTTACTTGCACCATTTGGTTGATGAAGATGTGGTGAGAAGGGTGGAAAATGTTATTGGTATTAGTAGGCAGGACTTCCCATTCACTTATTTGGGATGTCCTATTTTTTATGCAAGGAGAAAGATGGAGTATTATCAAGGGATGATGAAGAATGTGTTGGATAAGATGCAATCTTGGAAGGGAAAAATTTTGTCTATAGGGGGGAGGGAAAGTTTGATCTCACATGTACTACAATCTATGCCTATTCACTTGTTGTCTGCAGTTAATGCTCCAAATTTTGTGATCAACAAATTACACAAATACATGGCTAGATTGTTTTGGAGCAGTTCAATCAAAGGGGGCAGTAGACATTGGGCCTCTTGGGACAGTCTATGCTTGCCCTATGAAGAAGGTGGTATTGGCTTTAGGTCTCTTCATGATGTTTCTAAGTCCCTTTTTTGCAAGTTATGGTGGAACTTTCGTACAAAACCTTCACTTTGGAGCTCATTTGTATGTCAAAAATATTGCAAGAAGATGAATGCTATTGTGGTGCCTTGGAAAGGTGGATGTCATATTTGGAGTAAATTATTGGAGTGTAGGGATGATATTGATCATCAAATAGCATGGCAACCTAGGATGGGGTCATCTATGTTTTGGTTTGATAATTGGACAGGTTTGGGAGCTCTATACTATGTTGCCCCTCGAGATTTCTTTTGTGATGAAACTTTCCTAAACGTTAATGAGATGATACAAGGTGGAGCTTGGGATTACCAACGATTAAGGGACCTTCTGACTGAAGATTTGGCTGACCATATTGCTCAAAACATCAAGCCTCAAGTGAATTTCTTGGAGCTTATTAAGCCATATTGGATGCTTGAAGCTAAGGGGGAGTTTAGTGTCAAAGCTGCTTGGGATTATGTGAGGAGAAGGAAAGAGCCTAGTAGGGCATATAGGATGATTTGGGTGAAGGGGTTACCATTTAAAATCTCATTCTTCATGTGGAAAGTATGGAAGAACAATCTGCCCTTAGATGATGTTTTTAGGAGATTGGGTTATTTGTTGGCATCTAGGTGTTGGTGTTGTGCTCTACCTCAAGAAGAGACAATGCATCATGTATTCTTCACTTCCTATACTGCCAAGAAAGTGTGGAATTACTTCTTATCAAATGCAGGTATCTCATTGAATGGACTGACTTTTCATCAAGCTATAATAGGGTGTTGGACAGCCAAGATGATTCCAAGATTACAACCTATCATGCAAGCCCTTCCTTCAATCATCATTTGGGAGTTATGGAAGAGGATAAATTGCTACAAATATGGTGATGCAGTCTCAATAAATAGGGTCATATACCAGGTATCAACTACTCTTCAATATTTGGTAAGATTCAGGAAACCTAGCCTACAGAATGTCCCTCACAAATGGCCTGACTTAATCAAGTTAATGGAACAGTATACTCCTAAACTTAAATTCACAAAGGTATTGTGGGATTTTCCGGAACAAGGGTGGATAAAAGTCAATACGGATGGAGCTTCAAGGGGTAACCTAAGTAGATGCTCTATTGGCTATGCTTTGAGAAATGAGGATGGTGATTTGGTGTATGAATGTGGATGAGAAATTGAGGAAGGGACCAACACAGAGGCAGAGGTGAGAGCTATATTGGAGGCATTGAGGTATTGTGGGTCACATGATTTTGTGTTGATTGAATTACACACAGACTCAATGTTTGTCAAAAATGTGATACAAGGAGAGTGGGGTTTACCTTGGGCTGTGGAAATGTATATTGAGGAGATCAAGGAGTTGAAGGAGAGATGCAACCTAAAAATTGCACACACTCTTAGAGAAGGAAACCAATTAGCGGATCACTTGGCCAATGTAGCTTTGGATACTTGACCTATAGAGCATAATCACTTTTGGGACCTTGATGTACAAGGAAGGAAGATTGTGAATACTGATAAATCCCAATGTCCATACCTAAGAGTGAAGGTTGCAAGGTGTTAAAGGAGAGGAGGACATGGAGCAACAAAGGGTGGAGGAAAAATGGGCACAAGACTGGATCGTATGCTCAAATCCTAAGGGAGGAGAACATGAGATTGTTTTTTATACTAACATTGTTTGTTCATTTTGCAGGATAAGTTATTGTGATCATACCCTATCTCTTGTACAACTCCAAGTTGGTGGTATTAGCACTTGGTGCTCATTCCACTAGGAGGGACACAAGGGTAGGCACAAGCATGACATGGAATTCATGGAGGTTGTTAGGCTGTGATGATCCTATAGGTGAAAAATGGCATGCCTTCTATCATGCTAAGTGTTCTAGGACCTCACATCACACCCCCATCATAGCAAACAAAGAAAAGACACTGCCCAGAAAAAACAATGAGAAATTCAAGGTAAGGAAAGTACTTTGGCTATCCAAAACGGGTATATGGAGTGTATCTAGTACCCTATACACTCTACAACAACAATGCCCCAAGAAGAAGTCCAAAAAGAATTGTGATCAAAAGCAGGCTGGACAGTTCACGCAATTGGGGACAAACACAACCTACACACGCAGTCAAGGACCTTTGCCAGTTTTGTCACATGGGGAAATATGGTTCATTATGTCCAAGCACAAGGATATGGACTTGGTTTAGGAAATCTCAGGAACAAAAAATGCAATAGGAATGGATAGATGATCATTACATCACACGCGTATGGACTATGTACCAAAACTGGCACACTTCAAAACTGCTAGTTATGCAATGTTTCAATGCGGATGATACAGTTAAAAGAGGCTATACGGGTAACAATAAGCGACTAGGGACAAGTATCTTGGACCATTGGTACAACATCAAAGGGTACAGGCTAGGAAGTACTACTTCAACAAGGAGATGGAAGCTACAAGATTTCAATTGTAACCCCATTAGGCTAGTTTTTATTCAATTTTTAGACATTTTTACTTTTTGTATAGTCTCACTTGTGAGGCAACAAACTATTTTCGTTTCTTTGTTTTATTATAAATAAAAACTAGCCCTAGGTTATGCCTAGTGGATTATTTAAAAAAAACAGTTTTACCCAGTAAGTAGAGGATAAAGGTTCAAGTCCAAAATTTCATTAAAACAAATGAGTTGTTACATACCTTTCAGAGAGAAATATAACAAAAGGGAACTTGACCAAATAAAGGTCAAGTGAAGATGGTGGTCAGCAAAAAGAAAGAAGATCTCAGCAGCAGTAGACAACGAAATCCCCCAGTGACAACCAAAAACCAGGAAATCTTCTTAGAAAAACCAAGTAAGAACACCTTATGACTCTTCAAATCGACAAACCTAGGAAGAAATAGACAAGGAGAAACTGAAAACGAGATGTTGATGAGTTTTCTTCAAGAAAAGATTACCAGATTTCTTTTCTCTACTCTTTCCTTTCCTACTGATGTTTTGAAGTTTTTACTATTTTGAGCAGCAGCTGCTCTTCCAAAAAAAAAAATTCCTCCTTTTGAGTGTGATAGGACCCATCCTTATATAGGTTGTATAAGGGTTAGCATATTGGGGGAATATTCTTCCCTAGATTTTTGAAAAGTTGTCAGATAGTATAGTACCTTTTAACAGCCTTGGTACAGCTGTTAGGACAGTTGTCCATCCAGAATATTTACCCCTATTTTTACCACTGATGTTAGTTTTCTTTATTTCATTTTAAACCTTTATTTTTGTTCTAGAAACTTCTCAGATAAGATATTCCTAATTAATATCCTCAAACTACCCTGCAAAGTTTCTGAAATTACCCTTGAAGTAACTAGGACCAGGTCAGTTAGGTTTACTATTAACTCTAGTCAGCCCATTGGGATTTTAAATGACTTAAGGGTGAGACTGATTGACTCATTTTAACTCAACCTTGATTAATTGAACTTAATTAATCATCTAGGATTCATATTACCTAATAGGGATAATTAAGTGCTAGACTTGATTAATTATTTTACCTTTGATTCTTCCTTAGGACATGGATCAATGTACACGCTTTATACTAACAGTATTGATTAGACTCTTTAGAGGTAGGAGCAAACAGTAGAGGTGTCCATATAGGCAAGAAAGTCAGTGTTGAGCTATTTCATGGTTCTTAGCCTATTAGGTTCTCAACCAAAATCCAGATCCATTACTAAGTTTTATAAGCAAACATCAACCAAGTGTAAGACAATGGGTAAGGGTATTCATTTTAACAAGACAAGCAAGTATAAGTGATTTTCCTTAGGCCTAACAGTAACTTTGCATTTCAGATTTTACACAACTTAGACTCTTAAATCATTAGGGCAGACGAGGTTCTAAGGCAATTTCAAGTGAATAAAATAGTTTTAGGCGAGAGTTTCTCCTAAATGAAAGCAAACAGGGTATTCATGAGCATACTGGGCAAACATAAGTGTAAAAAGTCGATGGAGTTCACTCAAAACAGCACACAAGGAAGTTTTATAAGATTTCATGATTACAGAACACATCAATAAACAGATAGCATAATGAATATACTAGTGAATTCATTGCAGAAGTTAAGAGTGTTCAACAGGCATGGTCTTAGTCAAAACAGATAGGTCAAAGGCACATTATGTTCTATGATGATGATTATTTTTGTTTGATCGATTGCATGGTAAAGCATTACAAATATAGGGATCCATATGACATGATGTAGCAAATAAGCTCTTAAATTGACACTAAATACATTCTAAGGCATGGTTCAATAAAGTTATCTACAACTAATTAAACATACACAAAATTATCAAAAGTCTTTTGTTAATGAGAAAGGTTCAGCAGGGATTAGATCAAGTGTTATCTAGTTAAGTAGTCGTTAACACAAATCAATTAGCAATACCAGAACAGTTAGAGATTTCTAGGGGAATCAATTATTTTAATCAATGAGGACAACAGAAACACAGTAGGCAATCTCAATCTTATTAACATATCATGTGCAAGAGGAAATTAATAGAGAAACACAATGTAAACTCGAACAATTAAAGAATAAGGAGGGACGGTGTTTCCTGACCTTCTTTCGAACCAGCAAATAAAGGATTCGTTTAGCCGTTTTAGGAGCCAAACTCAGACTCTTATTGACGGGTAAACTTAGAAAAACACAAAAAAGAAAAGGAAAGAAATCAGGAATCAATGGTGATGGTGGGTTGACGGGTGAAATTAGAAAAGCAGAGGGAGAATCAAGGAAGGGTTTTACCTGGGCATTAGGACGAAAATCAACCATTATCGGCTAGAATCCCATGTCCATAGGTCAACGCGCTTGACCACTGGACATCAGACGTCCATGGTGAGACTTCGAGAAAACTTCGTGCATGCTCAGATTTGATGGAGCATAGGGGAAATTAGGCGGTTTGTGGTTAATCTTGCAAGTTATGGGGTTGAACGGAAAAGGGAATGAAGGAGGAAAAGGGGATGTGTCAATTAGGGTTTTCAGATTCTCATATCTGAAATAAATAGAAATCGTGTGATTTTTGGTGGAAACTAATAATGGGAGGTTGTTGGGGGTGAAGAGTAGGTTTTAGGGTGAAATTTTGGCGAAGTTTTAAGCTCCGCCGCCGGAGGCGATTTCCGGCCGGCGGAGACGACGGCTCCGGTGGGATTAGAGAGAGGAAGGGGAGAGGCTGTCTCTGAGGGTATTGGGTTAAGAGTTCGAATGGGGGTGGAGGGTTATTTGGAACAGTTTTATAGTGGGGTGTCTCTGAGTTTTAGGACTGTTGGATCAAGATGATCCAACGGCTGGGGTTTGATGGGGCGAAACGGGGTCGTTTTTGAGGGGTTGGGGCTGGACCGGGTAGTTGTTTAATTTGGGCTGGGGCGTATGGGTTGTAAAGACTAACTCTTTGGGCCTGGGCAAATTAGCCCAGGTCCTAATTAACACCCTATAGTTAATTAAATCTAATTAACACCCTATAATTAATTAACACCCTAATTAACCCTATAATTAATTATTCTCAATTTAATTAAAACCAAACCTGCTTAAATCTAAATAAAAATGTAATAATTAATTCTAAACCTTATTTCATCTAATCATAGATTAATTAGGAATAAAAAAATTAATTTTATACTCCTAATTAAATCCATGATTTATGGATAAAAATGATTAATTTTGGTAATTAGTTGTCAAAACTACATTACATCAAATAACCATCATTCGTCTATTATTTTTTATTCAGTTAATTACAAATAACAAATTCATAATTCTCTGGTAATAGTGATGCAATTTTAATAACTTTAAAATATGAATTATAATCATGCAAATGCAATCAACTTACAATTAATCACTAGAATTCAATAAAAATTTGTAAGATTAATTTTTTGTGTTGAATTTTGTAGGAGTATATGGTGGGTGAAAAATCACGTGTTCACATCTGCCCCTCTTTGCTCGGAAACACGAAAAGTTTTCGAGCAGAGATAAAGTGAGCAATCATGAACGACTTTTACCCATTCATATACTCCGTTGTGAAGCGTTTTTTTGAAAAGTTTGACCAAACCCTGCTTCAAAGGTTGCCTACATATCCTTGGCTATAAAGGAATCAGGTCAGTGTAATTCTGGAAGTTTTGGTACCTGGGACTACCGAGTAACTGTGGTTTCACTGCGGTCGTTTCTGTTACTGCTGATGCTCTTCTTATTATGCCAAAGTAACAAAACCAAAGACTAACTAAACCTATCAGTTGCTAGTTACAAGATTCCTATCTAGGACTTGGTCTTGAGTCTTGGTCTTTTGCTGACTCTGACCTGGATCTTGATGCTTGTTAGCCGTAGGTGTTGGTTTTGTCTCATCATTTCTCGGATCGAGGCAGGATACACCGAATGGATGACCTCAATCTCGTCCTGAGTAGTCCATGTCTTCCTTGCTTCTGCACTTTGGATCCAATCTTCCTCTTTTCTTTTCTTTTTGTTTTCTCTTTTTTTTCTTATTATTACGGATCGAAACTCTTCTTTTGATCGTCTTGAGTCCAATGTCCTAAAAATGTAATCTGCGCAAAATCAAAAAGCAAACGAACGAAATGTTCTGCCCTAGTTTCTACTAGGAAAATCTCGTGAGTTATTGTAACAAAATCTAAACTACTTTATTATTGAAAGCAGTGAAAGGCTGGGAACAGTGCCCCCGGGGTTATTGTAGATTAGGGAGTGGATACCCTATGTCTATAGGTAAAATCAACCAGGGGTCGGAGACCCTATTCACCGAATAACATCAACTAGGGATTGTTACCCTATGTTGGAAAACATCATCAATTAGGGAATGTATACCCTTAATTGGCATCAACTAGGGAGTGCATACCCTATGTTGGAAAACCGTCAATTAGGGAATGCATACCCTTAATTGGCATCAACTGGGGAGTGTATACCCTATGTTGGAAAAATCATCATCAATTAGGGAATGTATACCCTTAATTGGCATCAACTAGGGAGTGTATACCCTATGTTGGAAAAATCATCATCAATTAGGGAATGTATACCCTTAATTGGCATCGACTAGGGAGTGTATACCCTATGTCAGAAAAGGTGTAGCTAGGGTTTGGAGACCCTGTACCGCTTCAAGTTTGAGGTGTTTTCACATTGTTTATTGAGCAAAAGCGGGAAAGGATTTTGGAGAAAACTACTCTTTTGGAGTTGTTGCTGCAGAGCTTCTTCTAGCTCTTGCGCCTTTTCTTTTGGCTACACTTGCGTTTGCAAGGTTGCCATGAATTAAACCTGTTTCCTTCAAACAAAAAATAATTTGTTAGTTTTAAACGGTGGTTGGTTTTGCGGCCTTTTTTTACAACAGCTTGATCTCAGTTCTTTTGACGAAGATCTCGACCACTTGCTTGCTTGCTGGGGATTGGGTTTCGTCTCTAATCCCGGGGATCCTAGCTTTCCAGATTTTACCATGGCGATCGGTCACGTAGGACCTATTTTTCTGCCTCTTCAATCGTCTCCGACTCCCTAAAAAATAAGAGTACTTGGTGACCTAGATGGTCAGGGTCTTTCCTTACCTTAGCTGAGCCTTATGTCCCTTTAACATTCGTATTCATCTTGCCTTGTCTTGGGCATCGCAGTGGACTAATTATCCTATATACAATATCTACTCTAAAGATTAAGAGGATATAGGGTCTCCCTTCCATATATTCGATTGGGATTGATTCTCAGGATCGAGCCCTTATCAGAAGCGTGCCTACCGACACCTGTCAAAGTCTTCGGCTTGCACGACGTCTCCTTCCATTTGCTCCAGCTATGAAAGAAAAGAACCAACATTTGACTTTATTTTCCTTTGTAGGCCTTTCACTTGCTTTTCTTTTGGATTTCCAGAGTATCGAGGAAGTTTTTGTCCCTCAAAATTCTGCTGCAACAGTTAGTCTCGTGGGACTTAACCTTTTCCAACTTTATTTCGCCTTCATCGGCCTTCATTTCTGATTTTCCTCCATCTTTAATTTTAAAGCACTTGGAGCACTTCGACTTTTCAAACTTTTCCGAGAGGGTTATCCATGTGGGACTTAACATTTCACTTCAATTGCCTTTATAGGAATTTTGATTTGATTTTCTCCTTTCAAGAGTTTTGTGTTTAAAGCATCGGCCGTTGCGGCTAGTCGAGATAAACTCGATGCCTCCTTGATGAGGCTCGGTGCCCTTTGCATGTTGGCTTGCGTCAAATGAGAACCCTTTAAATCAGTTTTGCCATCCTTTCTTTGCTTTACTTTAGAAACAGAGTCAGACTGAAAGGGATTGAAAGAGAATAACAAAGAAACGGAGACAATGAATTTGACACGAAATCCCTTTCGGGAAAAGAGAAGAAGGACTTATTTGGAGTGTACGCGGCCTTTAATGAACATGACATGCGTCTTGGACTGGATGCCCGATCTATATAAACCATCTGACTCTCATAAATTCGTCACGACTTTTAACTCGAGGTTGAGAAACCTTGCCCCAAACCATGTCGATATCAATGACCAATTATCCTCTTTTCGATTAGTAGTGCCCTTTTCGGGTTTTCACCGACTAACCTCTCTCATTTCTCTTCTCGCCATCGCCCAGTAGTGCTCTTTGCGAGTTTTCACTAACAAGACTCTCTCGTTTTTAGTGTTTCTACTCACCGTCGCCTTATGGTTCCCGTGTGGGTTTCACCAATAAGACTCTCTCATTTTACTTTCTCTCATTGCTCGTATCAGATCCAAATAGGTGTATCCTCCAATTTTGGCTTTTCTTCGCCGATCGATTGGAAGGGCTCGAACAGTATTTTGGGGTAAAAAGAATTTGTATTGAATTACAACTTTGGAATTTTTCAGGCGAATCATTGCCGAATCTTAACACTTGTCCCAGCTTAAACTCTTGGGGGAATGTGTATTTTTATTTTGGTGTGACTGAACCCCAGGGAGAGGCTGCCTACGTATCCTTTCAGAATCAAGTCAGACGTAGTTCAGGAAACATTTTATTTTTGTCTTTATTTTTGTTTTAATTCTTCTTCTTTTTTAACACTTCAAGTTCCAACGAGGGTAATCAAGGAAGAGTAACCGGCTCAAAGGGTTTAGAAAACTAGTAGTGTCTGGGGTAGCATGAATGAAAGCCTTCGTTATTTCGGTCATGAGTATCATCATCACAAAAAGGTCAAACATAATACCTTTTGACTGCATCTGCATTGACAGCCGTTTCGGGGTCATTTCCTTCGATGTCCCCCAAGTACAATGCTCCTTTTGGTAGCAATTTCATTATGATGTATGGACCTTTCCAATTCGGGGCGAATTTTCCTTTCGCCTCTTCGTGGTGTGGGAGGATACGTCTTAAGACAAGTTGCCCCACTTCGAAGTTCCTAGGCCGTACTTTCTTATTGTAGGCGTGGGCCATTCTTTGTTGGTACAACTGCACGTGGCAAACTACGGCCATTCTTTTCTCATCAATTAGAGTTAATTGTTCCAAACGGGTTTTCACCCATTCATCATCTCAATTTATGCTTCGACAATAATCCGAAGAGAGGGAATTTCAACTTCTGCAAGTATTACGGCTTCAGTGCCATAAACCAGTAGATAAGGAGTAGCTCCAACCGATGTGTGTATGGTCGTGCGATATCCCAATAATGCAAAGGGCAATTTCTCGTGCCATTGCCTGGAGGTTTGAATCATTTTCCTGAGAATTTTCTTGATGTTTTTGTTTGCCACTTCAACGGCGCCATTGGCTTTGGGCCGGTAAGGGGTGGAATTGCGGTGTGCGATTTGGAACTGTTCACATACCTCCCTCATCAGGTTACTGTTTAGATTTGAGGCATTGTCAGTAATGATAGTTTTTGGGATACGAAAACGACAAATGATATTAGAGTGTACGAATTCCACCACTACCTTCTTAGTGACATCTTTGAATGTGACTGCCTCGACCCATTTTGTTAAATAGTCGATAGCGACCAAGATAAATATGTGCCTGTTTGAGGCCCTTGGCTCGATCGGCCCGATGACATCCATTCCCCAGGCGACAAACGGCCAGGGTGCCGACATGGGGTGTAATACTGAAGGTGGTGCATGGATAAAGTCGCCGTGTATTTGACACTTGTGGCATTTCTGGACAAAGGTGAAGCAATCTTTCTCCATGGTCATCCAATAATACGCGTCCCGCAAGAGTTTCTTTGCGAGAACGTGCCCGGTCATGTGGGGACCGCATACTCCTGAATACACCTCGTTCATGATCTTTTCGGCTTCCTTGGCTTCTACACACCTTAATAGATTTAGATCGGGGGCTTTTTTATATAGTACTTCCCCACTTAGGAAGAAATTGTTGGCGAGTCTCCGGATGGTTCTCTTTTGGTTCTCGTTGGCCTGCTCCGGATATTCTTTTGTTTTTAATAATCTTTTGATATCATAATACCATGGCTGAACGTCGGGCTCTATTTCGACTGTGTTGCAATAAGCATGTCTTTCCCGTATTTGAATCTCTAGGGGGTCAATGTGGGTATTACCTGGGTATGGTAGCATTGCAGCTAAGGTGGCTAGTGCATCAGCTAGCTCGTTGTGGCATCGAGGAATATATCTGAATTCGACGACTTTGAACCTCTTGCTAAGATCCTTCACATGTTGTCTATATGGAAGGAGTTTATCATCCCGAGTTTCCCATTCTCGCTGAGCTTGCTTGATGATCAAGTCAAAATCCCCCATGATTAATAACTCCTCTACATCCATGTCAATGGCCATATTCATGCCCATTATGCAAGCTTCATATTCAGCGGTGTTGTTTGTATAGAAAAACCAGAGGCGAGTTATGGCCGGATAGTGTTGTCCGATGGGCGAAATCAAGATTGCCCCAATCCCAACACCTTTTGCATTTACAGCTCCATCAAAGAACATTTTCCAAGTGCTGGTGTCCTCAGAAGTTATCTCGATTGAAGTTACCTCCTCATCCGGGAAGTAAGTACTTATAGGTTGGTAGTCGTCATCGATAGAATTTTCTGCCAAGTGATCTGCCAAGGCCTGGGCTTTCATTGTCGTGCGAGTGACATAGACTATGTCGAACTCGGTGAGCAAAATCTGCCATTTTGCTAATCTCCCGGTGGGCATTGGCTTTTGGAATATGTACTTCAATGGATCCAACCTAGTGATGAGGTAGGTGGTATAAGCCGACAAATAATGCCGGAGCTTATGAGGAACCCAAGTTAGAGCGCAGCAAGTTCTTTCCAACAGCGTATACTTGGCTTCGTAGCTCGTGAACTTCTTGCTTAAGTAATATATGGCATGTCCTTTCTTCCCGGTTACGTCATGTTGCCCGAGAACGCACCCGAAGGAATTTTCTAACACCGTCAGGTATAAGAACAAAGGTCTTCCCGATTCTGGTGGGACTAGCACTGGCGGATTCGATAGATATTATTTGATCTTGTCGAAAGCGTCCTGGCATTCGTCTGTCCATTTGATGGTTGCATCTTTCTTCAACAGCTTGAATATAGTCTCACATGTGGATGTTAACTGAGCGATGAACCTGCTGATGTAATTCAACCTACCCAGCAGAGTCATGACCTCCTTCTTGGTTCTTGGAGGTGGGAGATCCCGAATAGATTTTATCTTTGTCGGGTCCAGCTCGATGCCCCGTCGACTGACTATAAACCCCAGTAATTTTCCAGATAGAACTCCGAAGGCACACTTGGCTGGGTTTAATTTCATATCATATTTACGCAGGCGTTCGAAGAATTTCCTCAAATGCTGCACATGGTCATCTTGCGTCCTGGATTTAATAATCACATCATCCACGTACACCTCAATCTTCTGATGCATCATGTCGTGGAATATGGAAATCATGGACGTCATATAAGTTGCCTCAGTGTTCTTTAGACCGAACGGCATGACTCGGTAACAATAGGTGCCCTAGGGTGTAGTGAATGCTGTCTTTTCTGCATCTTCTTCATCCATCAACACCTGGTGATATCCAGCATAGCAATCCATGAAAGACTGTACCTCATGTTTGGCACAATTGTCAACAGGATATGTATGTTTGGTAGTGGAAAGTTGTCTTTGGGGCTCGCTTTATTCAAATCTCGGTAGTCGACACATACTCTGACCTTTCCATCCTTTTTAGGTACCGGAACCACATTGGCCAGCCAGGTGGTGTATTGGACCACTCGGATTACTCCAGCTTTTAGTTTTTTAGTGACCTCTTCTTTGATTTTTTCACTCATGTCTGTTTTAAATTTCCTTTGCTTTTGTTGGACATGTGGATAACGAAGGTAGGTCGGAAATTTGTGTACCACCAAGTCAACACTTAGTCCGGGCATGTCGTCATAAGACCAGGCGAACACGTCCTTGAACTCAAATATGAGCTGGATCAAAGCATCCCTAGTTCTTTCGTCAGTGTGGATGCTTATCATGGTTTCTTGGACCTCTTCTGCTTTACCCAAATTAACCGGTTTTGTTTCATTTAAGTTTGGCTTAGGCTTATTCTCGAATTGTTCCAATTCTCGATTAATTTCCCTAAAAGCCTCATCTTCATCATATTCAAGTTCTTGATTCAATATTTCTGAGTTAGATGGCGTATCAAGATCTGGGCGTGAATTCCGCAAGCATGTCATGTTATTAAAATCTGCATTATTAGAACTGAAAAGAGAGGAATAAGAAAAATAACAAAATTAGGAAGAATAAAGAGAAGTTCGTAGACTATGAAATATTGATTTCATTTCATTGAATTTGAACATAGGAGGGTTTGCATCGGAATTCGAAAGGCAATAAACTAAAATACTTGAGTTACACCCTGAAATAACTCATAGTGCAGAAAAGATGGCAAGACTGAACTACCGAGACTCCCGCCTGACAGGGAATGGAGTAGCCTTCCAGTTCTGCAACTTGGCATTTGGTCCCATGTACTGCACCTTGGCGGTGCTCGAGCCTTCACCCGGTTGGACCATGTGGGCCTCATACAACATTTGCCTCATAGCCTCGCAAATCTCTTCAACTTCTTCGGTCGTGAAGGCCTCCTCTTCTTCTTCTGTGTACTGTGGTTCGATGAAGGTCTCAGTGATATGTGGGACTGGCTGAGGCAGGTCCCACCCGTCTTTCTTTCGTGCGTTGGCCCATTTCACATCGGCTTCTGTAGCGTGGAAACCTATGCCGAAGAAATTTTTGTTGGCAGGTAGAGAGATGGGTTCGGCAATGCCCTATAGGGATACCCCTAGTCCCTTTTCGGGTTTGTACCGTGCCTGATCATGTCGGTAGCGGCCATGATTGATGCATTAGATAAACAAGGTTGTGGACACAGTGCACCTTCCTCGTGCTGATCAGCAGGCACGATCTCAAAGGCTTGGTACACAATATGTTCGCTTCCCTCTCTGGCCTCGAGGAAGGGGATGGAGGGGTCCCTGTATATTGATTGTTCGTCCTCTCCATGGACCACTATCTCCTGATTTTCATGTACAAATTTGACCATTTGGTGGAGAGTAGATGGCACTGCCCCAGCAGCGTGAATCCAAGGTCTCCCTAGCAAAAAGTTATAAGAAGTGTCCATATCCAAGATTTGGAAGGTTAGCGTGAAATCCACAGGGCCAATCGTCATGATTATGTCAATTTCACCAATGGTGTCCCTTTTTATACCGTCAAAGGCGCGGACACAGACGTTATTTGGCCTGATTCTCTCAATGTTGATTCCCATTCCTTGTAGTGTTGACAAGGGGAAAATATCTACCCTGGATCCTCCGTCGAGCATGACCCTCTTCACGTAGCATCCCTCACTTTTAACTGTCAAGTGCAAGACTTTGTTGTGAGCAGCTCCCTTAGGAGGCAGATCGTCCCGGCTGAAAGAAATTTTGTTCACTTCGAAGAAGCGCTCAGCCATCCTCTCCAACTGCTCGACTGAGGTCTCAGTTGGTACATACGCTTCATTCAGCATCTTCAGGAGTATCTTTTGATGCTCGTTTGAGCCAGTCAACAGAGACAAAAGCGAAACCTGATGAGGGGTTTTCTTGAGTTCTTCAATTGTAGCATATTCAGGCATTTTCATTTTCTTGAAGAATTCCTCAGCTTCTTCAGCAGTGATAGATTTTTTGAGAGGAAAACGTTTATGCTTGTTCTTGGCTAGCTCTTTCAGATTGAGGTATCCTTAAGAGGAATTTGCTTTAATTGCTTCCCATGTGATCTCCTTTCCTTTGTACGTTACTACCGTCTTGTTGTAGTTTCAAGGGACGGCAGTGGTTTCCTTTACGGGAGTTTGCGACGTGCGGCTAATAACGATGGGCTCATTCAGCCTTGGTGAAATTATTTGCCCCCGCGCCACATACATCCCTTTTGGCACGTACATTTTCAGGCCATTCATCATTGCTTTGCTGAATTGTAACCTTCTGGGAGGACTTAACACACATTGTTCCTTCCTGGGTGCCCTGGGGACATAAAGAACATCGTCTTTAGAGGGTCCCCCTTTTGTCTTGGCTTCAACTTTCTTCGTGGCCTGAGGGACGGGGTTACTCTTCTTCATCTCCTTGACTGGCTTAGGTGCCGCCTTGGGCTTTTTCTCCCCATCTGCAATGGCGATGATAGCTTTTAAGGCTGGATCAAAATCTTGGTCCTCGCAAATCATGCCGATAACAGGCCCATTATTGTGGGTGGGCAGGGGGTTGTTTGTCACATTCGAAGCTTCTTCGTCCCTTAAAACCACTTTCTTTTGTTCTATGAGATTCTCAACGGCCCGTTTTAGGGTCCAGCAATCCTCAGTGTCGTGCCCTTCCGCTCCGGAATGATATGCACAATTGGTTCCCCGTCGGTATGACGTTGATGTTGGATTTTGCCTAGTCGGAGGTACAGGCTGCAGAAGTCCCATCATGACTAACTTTTGGAAAAGGCTCAAGTATGGCTCACCGATAGGAGTGAAGTTAAGTGTCCTTGGCGGTTCACGGGGGTAGGCATTGTATGGATAGTTGTATTGGGGAGGGCGTGGATTATATGGAGATTGGTGAGGATGGTTGTTTCTAGGAGGTAGAGCTCTATTCTAGTTGTACTGTTGTTGCGGCCTGGGATGCGGTTGAGCATTCATCACCGCATAGGGAAAGAAGGACATCACATAAGTTGCGTCCTGGTTAGGATAGTAGTGTTGGGAAGTTTTGGGAAATGGGCCCAGATACTCCCGGGGTCGTCGAGAACTCCTAATGTCGGAAGCCATCATGGCCCCCTCCTCTTTCTTTTTTATGTTGGCCGCACTCCCGGATCCGCTTTGGATGGCCTGAGAGGTCGCTCTTATGGCAGATTGACTTAGGATACGACCAGTCTTTAGGCCATTCTCAACCATCTCTCCAATTTTTGTTGCTTCTGCAAACGGCTTGCCCATAGCGGACAACATGTTTTTGAAGTAGTCAGCCTCTTGGGCTTGTAGAAAAACACTGACCATTTCAGTTTCGTCCATCGAAGGCTTGACTCTGGATGCCTGCCCGCGCCACTTAATGGCGTATTCCCTGAAACTCTCCGATGACTTCTTCTTGAAATTGGACAGGGAATTTCTATCGAAAGCGATGTCTACATTGTACTAGAATTATCGGACAAAATCCCAGGCGAGGTCATCCCATGTATGTCAGTGGGATATATCTTGGTCCATGTACCATTCTGATGCGATCCCCGTCAAGCTTTCTCCGAAATATGCCATGAGAAGTTCCTCTTTCCCACCTGCTCCCTGGAGCTGGTTGCAGTACCTTTTTAGATGAGCTATGGGGTCCCCATGTCTGTCTTACTTCCCAAACTTGGGAGTTTTAAACTCGAGAGGCAAGTGTACATGCGGGAACATGCACAAATTAGCGTAGGAGACACTTTTCTGCCCGCTCAGTCCTTGTATATTTTTTAGGCTTTGCTCAATACTCTTCATTTTCCGAGCCATTTCCTTGTGCTCGAGGCTTTTCTTATCTTTTCCCAAAGTGACTTCATACTGAGGTTGTTGGGGGTATGAATTGGGAGTGACATGAGTGGTTTCCAAATGGAATGACGGCGTTTGGAAGGTAAACGTCGGTGGCTCAAATCATGTCCCAGAGACAGTTGGCGAAGCCGTGGCAGAGATCGGCGGTGCGGTGAAGATGTTGGAAGACACCAGAAAACAGGGCCTGGGGGCGAACCTCAGAAGGCCTTCCGGCAAAGTGAGCTGACATAGTTGGGTATCCAAATGGCGTGGCTGGATAACTTATAGGGACGTTGGAGGTCCTGCCTGTCCTGGGAATTATCTCTGGGAAACTCGGGATGGTACTCGGTGGTTCCCTACCATTGGACCATGCGTCCCACATTTCCAGCATGCGGCAATGCAGGATTCTGTTCTCTTCAGTTGTGGCTGATTCAAATATTGGGATGACTAGATTCGGGTCATCAACAGAAGAGTTGGTGATTGGTAAGCAACTTTTGGATGTCATTTCTTTGCTCCCTTTTGATCTAGTGAAGTACGGATGGGAAGCCGGGTTACCGCAAAACCAACCAGCTAAAAACACCTTTCAAGAGTGAACCACAAAAACGTTAGGTTGAAGCATTTATCACATAGGGAATCGCACGTTTGGGGTATGCAATGCACCTAGGCAATTAAACTCTTTCTACATGTCTTGCAACAGTTGCGTGTTTCATCCCGACTTTATTTCTCAGATTTGAACTTTCCTTTTTTTTCGCCTTTTATTTTTCTCTGTCATTTTATCCCTCTTTTCTTTCTTTTATTATATTTTTTTTCCTTTTATTCCTCGCTCAATTTCCTTTCTTAAGGTTATGATCGAATCCTACATGGATTGCCTACGTATCAGGGCGCCGCGTGAATCAGATCATCACGTAGTTCAAAGAATAAATTCAAAGGAAATAAACATTTTTTTTTCAAAATTTTCATTCATAAAACTTCCAACTTCATTCATTACAAGAGACTTCAGTACATTTTTGAAATTTTAAAACTACAAAAGACTCAAGACATACTTTCTTGGAAATGTAAAAACTACAGTGGACTCAGACAGAACTACAGCAGGAAAATGAAATACAGACTCGAAAAAAAACATCAAGAATACATCACTGCTTCCATTGCTCTAGGGACCCGTGGGGCATCATTCAGCCTTGCCACGGGCCTGCGTGCTATATCTTGCTGGAGGCGGTATAGGTCATCCATTATCTTGTGGACGAAGATCATTACCACTGCGAAGAAAGTGGTCCGAGTCATATCTTCGCATTCCTGGCATTTAGCGACAATGTAATCGGCTATTTACTGGACCCTTTGCATGATGATACCTTTTTCCTGAAGTAGACGCCCGATCTGTTGAGATCTTGCCTCTAAAACCTGGGCGTCTTTGTGACTCTGCTCTTGCCATCGTTGCAACTCTTCTTCCAGCTGAGCTATCATGGCGTAGCATTGTTCCCTCTATGCCTTAAATCATTTTGCTTGTTTGGCCATTTCGTTTTCAAAGGTGGCCACCCTTTATTTTAAGCCCATGACTTCTTGGTCATGCTTTCTCTTTATTTTTTGCACAGATTCTGCTCTTTCTTCTGCACTCTTTGCCAACTTTGCCCGAACTCGGGTCAAATCCTTTTCGGCTTTGTCTAGGTCATCACCATAGCTACGCAACTTTTTCCTGAGGTTGGTGACAAGTCTTTCGTCAGTTCTGCTTCTCTCAGAGTTTTCAATGGCTATCTTCATTTTCTGGATCTAAACCCGGAGGGCTTCATTTTCTCTGTTTAGCCTGTTCTTTCCCCTTCTGCTGCGGCGGTTTGTAGAGTGTTTTCAAATTTGAGCTCCCTGATATGGGCTTCCAGTTTACTTATGGTAGCCCGGTAGTTGTTTTCTTTCTCTAACCAAGCCTAGTGCTCTTGTGTCTGCTCAGTGAAATGCTGCACATGAGGTCTTTTTGCAGGTCGTTCTGGCTCTTGGTGCTCTCTACCTCTTCTACCATACCAAGAAGAGTAGGTTGGATCTACTTCCCCTCTGGATAAATTTCTTACCCGAGTCTGAGGCTCTAAAAATCCGCACTGGTTCCAGATCTGGCGGACCCTGTCCTTGGGAAATGCAGCTCTCGGACACAGCTCAATGGCTTGTTGGCTTAGGTCCTCATCATGCGGGATGCCCTGTTGTCTTCCCAACTGTCGTATGACCCGATTTGGGGCATATGGCTGAATGCTTCGCAAACCTATTAACAAAAGATAGCACACCTCAACCGACATATTGATAACCGTGCCGACAGGGAGCCACCCGAATGTCCACTCGATTCGATCGGCAGTTAATGAACTCAAATGTGAGAGCCATGCCTATGTGCCCTCAGGAAATTTGTGGCCCCCTACCCGAGTACTGTGTTCTTCGATACAATTCAAACCGGTCAAGCCGTAGTTCATGTAGCATGTGCCGTGACAGAGGTGCTCAATCATCCAGATTTGTAGGAGCAAGTTGCACCCTTCAAAGAATTTTCCCCCGGACTAGAAAATCGTTAAGGCGTGGTAAATCTCAGCTAAAACCATCGATATAAGGGTGCCATTGGATTTTTTCATCATGAAATCCGCCATCCCCACCAGTCTGATATCTATGAGTCCGTCACTCCTTGGGAAAATTAGGGTGCCCAGGAAAGCTACCACGAAAGCTAACCCCTGGCGGGCTACCCATTTAGCCTGGTTCTTGTGGTGAGTCAGACCAGTGTTATCAGCTTCATAACCCCGAGGATCTCCATAACGACTGTACAGGAAATAGAAAGTGTGGAACCCTTCAGATAGGTGCCGTCTTGGATGTCCCGACTAATGCTCAAAAGATCTAAGAACTTGTGTGGAGTCACCGCCTTGGGCGCCACCGGATACCGACTTCTAAGATTGTCACTGAGGCCAGTATACCCCGCTATTTCCTCTAGCGTGGGTGTCAACTCAAAGTATGAAAAGTGGAACACGTTGTGGGAAGGGTCCCAAAATGATACTAGAGCTTCGAGGATGTCCAACCTTGGCTTGATTTTTAGAAGACCAGTGAGTCCGCCTAAAGCTTTTATCGCGGACTTTCTATTAACTTCCCCCAAGTCACTCCCCCACATATGGAGTCCCAAGGGAATTTCCTCGACAGCCTTAAAGGGAATGTTTTCAACAGTGTTCATCCTGCACATTTGTTTAAGTGATTTGATTAAGAAAACAAAGCCATAAAAAATTTTGACCGAAGGTGAAAAAAGTGATATTTTTGAAAAAAATTTGAAAAATGGACCATCCTTGCGAACACGGCCCTTCAATGCTTCGGGTAGGAAGTTTTTGGGGCTGTGGTCGCTAATTGGGTCAAAATTTGGAAAAGACCACAGGTGGCTAGTTTTGCAAAAATAGCCTTCCCGCACCCCGTTTGGGCAATTTGGCTATTTATGCAAGAATGGCATCACCTAATTTTATTTACGACCGTATCTTTGTATTTTGATTTGAAAAATAAGGTTGGACCCGATGAGGGTTTCCTACGTATCCCACACCGGTGAGAATCAAACAATGCGTAGTTCGGGAAATCTCGACACAATTTTGAAAAATATACACCGACTCACTTTGTTTTGAAATACTATTTTCCATTTTCAGAAATTTTGGCGGAGTTTTGGGATGATTTTGAATATTGGGGCTTTTTCAAAAATTTGATAAATCTCCTATTCTATTTCTCTCTTGGTTTTTCTGTTATCTTCTTTTAGCCGTTCAACAAACAAACCGAAACAAAATATTGTACATATAGCAAGTAGGATGCATCAGGGTGGTCTTTCATTTCGGGTTCACATGTCCTAGACAGACCCAACCCCTATGTTGAGTCCCCTAAGTCAAATGCACGTGATGCAAATAAACGTTCCTACTAGGGATCCGGCATGAGTCTATGTTATACTTTTTTTTTAGCAAATTATACTACTAGGTTGATTACCTAGTAGTTGTTTTATTTATTTAAAAAAAAGCAAGTAACAAATAATCCAAGTTGTCCTAATGAAATAGGACGATAAAGGAAGGGAAAATTAACATAGCTCCTACTATCAACATTGGGCTAGTGAGGCCCAAAGTTGATCTCACAAATTGTAAACTAATTAATATGAAAAATATGACTAATCTAGTATCCAGCCCAAATGTTAATTTCTGTTGGGCCCTATTCACGAATTTCTTCGCCTGATGATAGTCTAACCGCCTGGGCCCATATTTTTCATTACATATCCATGGCCCAAACATGGAGCCTTTATTCTGATGTACTCCACAGCAATGCCCGCTCCAGCTTGGACCTCTGTATACTTCCTGTTTTGTGTAATGTATGCCTGCGCCTATTAGCCATATCGACCAGGCCCATTTTCTTAGCCCAATGTCGGAGACAAATAGTAGTACTGACCCAGTGACCTTCATTTCCCTAAGTTCCCAGCTTATGTTTCCTAATGCGTCTCTCTCGTGCCCTAGCTTCCTCCTCTTGCTTTGCTGCTCTTCCATGGTGGTGACTGGCTCGATTCGAAGCCAGTAAGTTCTTTAATCTGAGCTCCACACCTTCATTTCTGTCATTTATTAAGTTTTCCTCTTTCCTCATTGATTTTTCGTGTATTAGCTTCTTCTTCTTGCTTTGTTGTTCTTCCATGGCTTGATTCGCAGCAAACAAGCTGGTAAGTTCCTCACTCTGAGCTTATCCCTTCCATTACTGTCGTTTATTTTCCCTTTCTTCACTGATTTGTTCCTCGATTCCAGCTCAGGTGAGCAAATCCTATGGTTTAGGGCTTTGACAGCCATAACAGTTCTCAATCGATGCACAGAAGCTGGTGAGTTCGTCAATCTGATCTTATACCTTTCATTTTTGCTGTATCTTAGCTTTTTCCATTTACTCACACCTTTTATTTTTCCTCTTTCTGCACTCACTTGCCCTAGCTTAGTCTCGTCGACGGTAACCCTGCTAATCCTGCATTGTGATTTAGCATCAGTGAATTCCAGATAGCAGGTACTGTTTTTCCTCTAAATTATGTTTTTTCCTTTTCCCTTGACTGTAGTCCATTGTTTGATTCCTGTTTGTGTTCTTCTACCAAATGCATGACATTTTTCTCCCCCTTTTAACTGATCCTTCCTTGAATTTTTGTTTAATCCATTTCAATTGTATTTGCTTAACTGTTTGTTTGCTGGTTTTTGTGTTTTTCAGCCTTTTATTTGTCACTTTTACTCTCCCTAGGGAAATAGTACTTAGTAATACCTCCCTTAGAGAGTTTAATTGGTGACACCTTAATGACTTACTGTTTGTACCTTCAAAAAAAAAACCATAGTTAGTATAAAAAATAGCCTTCTTGTACTCCTCACTGCTGATTTTTACATGAAGGCCTGATTGTTTGTTGTTGCTCTTATGTGTTCTATCTTACTTTACTTGTGACCCATTTTCTCTGTCCCCCTTATTCTTCTTTTTATTATATAACTTCCTTGCATCTCCCTTATAACTTCTTAATCTGAGCTTTTCTGGTTCATTTCTTTTGTATCTTATCTTTTCCCTTTTACTCAGTGATTTGATTCGTCCTAATCCCCGTCTCACTCTTCCTACTTTCTTCTTATTGCATTCCATGGCTGCTGCCCCATTTTCACTCCGACGAGCTGGTAAGTTCCTCCATCTGGGCTTATTACTTCCATTTATAGTGTGTGTTAGCTGGTGCCTTCTACTCACTTGTTTCAATGTTGCAATTTCAGGATTTTCCGGGTGAATGCAGGCTTGCATAATGTGGGTGTTATCCCAGCTCTCTTTATGCACGTCTTTGTTCACCCTATTATCCATGCAAATGAGAATTGATCTACCTCCAGCTGGGTGGCTTTTGTGATTTAGGCTTTGTGTTCTCCAAGTTGTCCAAGCCCCAGGTACTTTTTTTTTCCTTGAAATTTTCTTTTAACCATTTATGTTGTTTGTGCTTTGATGTATGCTTGTTATTTCTGTTGTTCAAGCATGAATTTGTCACTTTTCCTCCCCCTAAATGAAGATTACATAGTAATACCCCTCTTAGGGAACTGAAAAGGTGACCAATTATTGGTTCTGAATTGTTACCTGCAAAAAAGAACCCAGAGTTAGTATAAAAAAGGACCTTAATGTACACATCATTTCTGATTTGTACATAGAGGTCTGCTGTATGTATGCTACTCCAATTTCTCCTTTCTTCTTTCAATATTGTCCCGTCTTCTCTATCTCCCTTATTCTCCATTTTGTTATGCGGTTTCCATGAATCTTCCTTATACCATGTTGTTTTATCTTGTTGCCTATTTCGATTAGACATTCTAGGCCATTGTTTTTCCTTGTTTTTTGTTTGTCTACTACTTGCTTGTCTCCACCACTTCCCCCATGTCTTAATTATGCTCCTACTGTGCTTTTTGCTTGCCTTGCTCTGTTTTGGTTTTAGTTGTGATCCTTCCTGATTTTCTTCATGCCAATTCCAACTCTTGTTGTTGTTTCTTTGCACCTTCCTGTACCTAGATTGTGTCATTATATGTATGAACTGCTGCCCATTTCGTTTATACATTCTGGGCGGCCTGTTAATTCTGCTTTGTATCCTTGATGCACCTACCTTCCAGTCTCTATGTCTTATTACCTTTCCTACTTGTGTGTACTGCTGACTTATAATGCTGGATATGGCCAAATTTGTTCTGAGCCCAAGTATAATATCAATCCCTCCTTTGACTTGGTGAGTTGGCTCAAACATATTTGCCCAGTATCCTTTTGTTTTGGTCAGCTGTATATCTACACTCTCCTGCTCAATTCGATTCGACTTTCTGAGCACATTAGGCTTGAACAATGTCTTCTTTCTAATTCTCCATGCTGTTAAGTAGTTGTATAGTCCCTTAGTCCCTCCCTTGGAATGAATGAATAGCATTAATACCACCAATAGGAGTTTCATTAGGACATATGACAACCACTTAAGTTTGGTACCTGCAAAAAAGCAAACTATGTTAGTGAAAACTTTTGTTACCATGATCTCCCCTTTACAGGTTTGAACATGGTTTTTAGTATCCTCATGTCCCATGTATTTCCTCTTCTGTATCTTTAATTCCTTGCTACTCTTACTCTTATATATGGGCATTGTCCCTTGTCATCATTAAGTATTCTTCTGCCCATTGTATCAAGGTCCCAAAACCCATGGCATTCTATGTCTCCTTGATCCAATGCATAGTTTGCCAGGTGATCTGCCAACCTATTCCCTTCTCTAAAAATGTGTGTCACTCTCACTATGCATTCTCCCTTTAGTCTCCAAATCTCCTCTATCTGATGTGCTATGTTCCAGGGAGGTTCCCACACTCCTTCAACTACATTCTTGATGAGCAATGAATCTGTTTCCAGCCATACTTGTACATAGTTCATTTCCCTGCACATTCTCAAAGCCTCTAGGATAGCTGATGCCTCAGCCTCATTATTTGATCCTTCATTAATCTCCCTTCCACTTGCATATATGAGGTCACCTCTTTCATCTCTCAAACAGAATCCAATAGAGCTTCTTCCAGGGTTACCTCTGCAAGCACCATCTGTATTCACTTTTATCCATCCATCTTCTGGTAGTTCCCATAGCACCTTCTCAAATTTCAGCCTTGGTGTGTAGTTCTGCAGTAGTGCCAGTATCTCATGCCACCTGTGAGGAACCCTTAACCCAGGTTTCCTTACCTGTACAAGTTCCTGGATTGTTGTTGTCACTTGATAGATCACTCTATTAACGGACACAGCATCTCCATATTTCCAACTATTTCTCCTCTTCCAAAGTTCCCAAACAATGCATGATGGCAATGCTTGCATAATTGGCTTCATCCTTGGTAACACTTGGGCTGTCCAGCATCTGGTAATGGCCTGGTGCAAATTCAGCCCCTCTAACCTTATTCCTGCCCTAGATAAAAAGTATTTCCACACTGTTGAGGCTGCATTTGAAGTGAAAAACAAGTGTCCCAAAGTCTCTTCAGTTGGTTGTGCACAGCACCAACATCTGGAGGGCATAAAGTACCCCAGCCTTCTCATAAAATCATCCAAAGGTAGCTTTGCCTTCCAAACTTTCCACATAAAGAAGGAAATTTTGAAAGGTAGTCTTTTGACCCAAATCATTCTATATGCCTCCCTCTGATGATCCCTTCTTCTAATGTATTCCCAAGTTGACTTTACTGAAAATTTTCCTGTACTTTCCAGCATCCAATATGGTGTATCCAGAAGTGTTTGCAAATCTGGTACAGGAACATTGTCAATTATCTACCTAGCTAGGTCCTCTAGCAACAGCTCCAATAACCTATCTTGTCTCCAAGCACCTTGTTCTACCAATTCATAGACATTATGTACTTCTTCATCAATGGCAAAATCCTGTGGTACTAGAAAGTATAGTGCTCCCAACCCTGTCCAATTGTCAAACCAAAAAAGGGATGACCCCATTCTTGGTTTCCATAGTATCTGGTGCTCTATCAAGTCTCTACATTCAAGCATTTTCCTCCAGACATGTGAACCATCTCTCCAGGGCACCACTACTGCATTAAGCTTTTTGCAATACTTTTGGCTCATAAAGGAGATCCATAGGCTAGGCTTAGTCCTGAAGTTCCACCAAAGCTTGCAAAACAGTGCATTAGCCACATCATGCAATGATCTGAACCCAATACCCCCTTCATCTGTTGGCATGCATAAGGTAGTCCATGATGCCCAATGTCTTGTGTTCCCTCCTATGTCACTGCACCAAAAGAACTTAGCAAAGATTTTATGCAACCTATTAATTACATTCTTAGGAGGATTCACAGCTGATAATAAGTGGATTGGTATAGATTGTAATACATTAGCAATCAGGACAGCCCTACCCCTAATGGATAACAATTAGCCTTTCCAGGACTGTAGCTTGTCCATCACCTTTTTCATTAGGTCTTGATAATAATCCATTTTCCGTCTAGCATAGAAAATAGGACAGCCTAGGTATGTAAAAGGAAATTCCTTACTCCCTATGCCTGTAATCCTCTCCACCTTCCTTACTACCTCCACATTAGTCAGGTGATGCATATAGATAGCTGACTTAGCTTTATTGACCAGCTGCCCTGATGCTGCTTCATAGGAATGTAGAACTTGCATAATCAACCTCAGTGACCTTGAGTTCGAAGAGGAAAAGACTATAGTATCATCTGCATATGCCAAATGATTGATTTTTTGGCTTCACTTTGGCAGTCCAAATCCATGAAATCTCCTGTCCTGATGCAATGCATTGAGTCCTCTTGATAATGCTTCTGCTGCAAGTATGAATAGGGTTGGTGATAGTGGGTTACCCTGTTTTACCCCCCTGGTTGAGTTGAAAAATCCATGTGCCTGGCCATTAACAAGAATTGAATACCAATTATTCCCAACCAAATTAAAAATTAGCCCGATGAAACTTTCAGCAAAGCCTACATTCCTTAGCATTTTGGTTAGGAACAACCAGGACAATCTATCATATGCTTTGGCCATGTCCAGCTTTATCACCACATTAGCTCCAAATCTAGTTCGCAATCTGATATCAGTTATGATTTCCTGTGTATATAGTACGTTTTCAACTATGCTTCTCCCCTTCACAAATCCTGCTTGCTCATCTGAAATAAGACTTGGCAACAATTCCACCATTCTTTCATGAATTACTCTAGAGAATATTTTGTTGACAAAGTTGCTAAGGCTAATTGGCCTCAAGNGTAAGTAGTACGTTTTCAACTATGCTTCTACCCTTCACAAATCCTGCTTGCTCATCTGAAATAAGACTTGGCAACAATTCCACCATTCTTTCATGAATCACTCTGGAGAATATTTTGTTGACAAAGTTGCTAAGGCTAATTGGCCTCAAGTCTGCAAAGGTACTGATTTCCTTTTTCTTGGGCAATAATACCAAATTAGTGTGAGTCACATACTTTGGTAGTTGTTGCCCACAGAAAAAAGCTTTAACCATAGCAACCACATCTTCTTCAATTATATCCCAACAAGTGTGATAAAAGGCACCTGTAAAACCATCTGGACCACCTGCTGAGTCTGCATTTAGTCCCATTACAGCCTGATTTACCTCATCAGTTGTTGGCATAGCCATAAGTTTTTCATTCTGCTCCCAGTTGACCAAAGAAGGCACATGGTTTAGTATGCTGAAGTCTGTATAGGTTACAGTCTCAGTAAACTGATCTTTGTAGACCTTTACAGCTTCCTCAACAATCTGCTCTGGCTCCTCTATCCAGTTATCCTTACTGTCTTTGATCCTTGTCAGTTTTAACCTTTTCCTTCTTCCATTAACCTGTGCATGAAAGAATTTTGTATTTCTATCCCCCTCTTTGAACCACATCATACCAGATTTTTGCTTCCAAAATTGTTCCTCAATTGCTAAGTATTTAATCATCCCAGCCTGCACCTTTTGTAACCTAGCTCTGTTCATCTGAGTTGGCCTCTCCTCAAACTGTCTCTCATGCATCAGAACTAATTCTTCTAAGCTGGATATCTTCTGAAAAATGTCACCATAGGTTGTTCTACTCCAGGTGGACAAGGCCCTTTTAACCTTCTTTAGTTTAAAGTTAAACAATGTAAAAGGATTAGCCATAAAATCAGAACTCCAATTCTCCCTAACCACGCCTCTGAATGTTTCATGTTTTGTCCAGAAATTGAGGAATTTAAAAGGTTTGATAATTGGTG
>ML256468.1:0-24026 GCA_005239495.1 Nicotiana undulata | reverse complement strand
CTTCTATGTCACACTTCAACAACATAGGGCAATGATCAGACCCTATCTTGGAGAGGTGTGTGACTTCCAGTCCTGGGAATGTGGCTTGCAGTTCTGCATTCCCAAAGCACCTATCCAACCTTTTAAAAATGCAGTCTTCCTCTGATCTACCATTCCACCATGTATAGATACTTCCCTTGAACCCCAAATCAGTTAGGTTAGATGTGTTCATGCAATGCCTGAAATCATCTACCTCATTGATGTGCACAGGTAATCCACCATATTTCTCTTCTTCATCCCAGATGACATTGAAGTCAGCCCCCACTAGCCATGGTGTAGTCATGTCCCTGGACATTGCATATAGTGAATCCCATAGTTCACTCCTCTCAATTGCATCCCATTTAGCATATATTAAAGTCAACATAAGTTCAATGTGAGTTTCTGTATGGTATAGCTTTAAAGTCATCTGTTGCACTATGTCATACACAATTGTTACCGCAAACACATCATCAATAAAAGCCCATATCTTATTAGATACATTTGCAACAGCTTGGCCCAATCCTATCCTTCTTCTGTACCTTTCCAATTTATTTTCCTGCTGCATTGGTTCCATTATGCCAATAAACTCAAAGTGCTTCTGTCTATGCATTGTAATCAGCCTCTCAAATGCTTGCATTGTGTTGACTGATCTAACATTCCAAATAAATGCATCCATTATTGATTTTTGGATTTAGATATTGTCCCTCTTGTTTGTACCCCCCTTGGTGGAATTGTAGGGCCTTCTTTGTTGTTTCTTTTTCTCCCTTTTGCTTCTGATTTAGCTCCTTCAATGTGTCTGGGTGAGAGGTCTCCCTGCCTGGCCACATTCAAGAAGTTTTGGGCTGAAGATTCCTCATCCAGATCCCTCCCTGTTTGTTCTGCATTCTCTTCCATCTCCTTGGTATTGTCTGGAGCATTAACCATTTCTGCATTTGTTTGGACAATAGCAACATGCTGTTGTACTTCTTGTTGCTGTGTCACTTGGCATGGCTTTGGAGTACCAGTGTCCCCATTCCTTTGTTGTTTTGTAGCTTCCTTAGTTGGCTTGTCCCCTTTGTTGACAGATCCATCTACTGCATCCCCTTGTCCTGTTCCCCCAGGTTCTATAATCTGAATATCTGGAACTTTGTCAACCATAATTTCCTTTTAATTCTCTTGTGTATTACCTGGATTAGAAACAGCAAGATCCTTCACCTTTGCAGTAGTAGTTTCATCTTTGTTTTGAGTAGATTTTGGTATAGCATTAACACTATGAGTTTCATCCTCCAAAGTCTCTGTATCATCTTCTTCATCACTTGGCATGATATCTGGTATCTCTCCTTCACCTGAATCAACTTCTCTTTGATGCTCCCACATTCTTCCTCCTTGCCAATTTGCATTGTCCATATTTCTGGCTTGGTCATAGTCTGGATCTGTTACCTGATCATTAACTTCATTATGCATTAGTTCTAGATTGAGTCCAGTATCTTGTGTTGGCACTTCTTGGACAGAAGTGTTAATAGCAACCATATTTCCTTGAAAAGTTCTCTGAACCCATTGTTGTGTAGATTCTCTTAATTGCTGTTCAGAAAAGGTGCCTATTATGACTGCATCTCCTAGCTGATCTCCCTCATTTAATACCCCTTGTTTGGTTTTAGGAGTTGTTGAGTTGAGGCTCTTACCATTTGCTTGTTTTCCTCCTTCATTTACTACACCTTGTTTAGCTATAGGAGTTGTTGAGTTAAGACTCTTACCATGTGTATGTTGATTTCCTTTATGACCTTTGTTTCCTTTATCTTTTGTAGGAGATTTGAAGGTTGGTTCTGCTGCATTTAACCTGGATTCAGTATGTACTTGCTTCTGTACATTGGCATCCTCCACTAGTATTATTTGATTATTTTCCTGTTCATGTGCATTGTCATCTTCCAGTAGTGAAAATTGGTTTGAAATAGTAAGCCTCTAAGGTACAGTAGTTGCCTGGTTATTAGCTGGTACTAGTTCTTTACCAGTATTTTCCTTTGCTTTAGCTTGATTTCCCCTATGCATGTTTCTGTTATCCCTAACCTCTTTCCACTTTTGGTGTGGATTTCCCACTACTTTCCCACTTGATAGAATCATTATAGGGCCATTGTTGTTGTTACTAGCATTGTGAGGCTCGACCTCCTTACCCTTTGTATTTTCATTAGCTGGTGCATTATTGGCCATGAGTTCTGGATGTAGTTTCCAGCACTCCAATATGTCGTGGCCCTGTAATTTACATTCCTTGCAATATTTAGGTAGGTAGTCATATTTGATGTTGATCCATTTTGTTCTGATTTCTTGTGTAATGTCATGTCTTATATTCATCCTGATCTTCTTTGGGAGGTCAGCTAGTAGGTCAACTAACACTTTCACACGAGCACAACTTGGTCTTGTCTTGTTAACAGTGGCTAAATCTAAGTGTAAAGGTTTACCCACTGCTGATGCTAATGAAAACAGTACCTCTTTAACAAAAAAGGTAGGTAATAAGTTTGGAAAAGAAATCCAGGCCATTACTTTTGATGTTTCTTCTCCAGGTTTAAATTTAGAATCATATATCAATGTCCTCATCTGAAATTCTTTTCCATGCTTATCCTTTATGTAATAGACTATCTTTGAAGTAAATTCGATAAAATTTTGCCACAAAGATAGTCTTATCAATAAGTGACGATCACGTAGGTAACCAATGTTGCATTCACCTTTTATTCCGTATTGAATTGGAATAATCCTACGTAATTCACTAAGTTCAGGCCAACCATATGAAAACTTACATACGACTGCATATTGCAAACCTTCCAGCACATTCATAAGATCAACTTCTGATTCCATGAATTCAATTAATGGTTCACCTTGTAAAAAAGAAGCACGCCTAATAGGAATAGGATCCACAGCAGCAACTCGTTCATTAACAGCAGCAATTTTAGACGCAGGTTTAACTGCTTTTGCATAGTCCATGGTTTGTATAGGCTCGTTTTGGTTCGCTGGGGGCTAGGTTGTGATGGGTGGGGTCGCAGTGGTCAGCCCAGCCACTGGTGGTGGCTGGCCGCCGGAGGTTGTGGCCATTATTGGCCGGAAAATCAGAAAACTGTAACTTTCTCTCTCTAAAAATGAAATTCTAGAGAGAAGGCAGAGAGAATTTGGGCGCTGAGACGGGCTATGTTATACTAGGTTTATATCCTGGGGGGTTTTTCTAGACAAGGCTTACCCGAGCGGACAACTCGAGCCGAGGTCGGGGCAGCGTACTGGGAATATAGAAGCTTCACCGGCTTTGCAACTTGTCCGTACCTCGTTCTAAAATTTGGATGACTCTAACAGAAAAGAAGTCACACAAAGTGCACACTTCCCAGATGATTTAGATGACTCAGGGAGAAGAAGGGTTTCGGCACAGTTTATATGCAATTCAGATAAATATCAAAGCGGTAAATGCGCCAATTAGCACATCGGGTTTAAACACGTAAAATCAGATAATAAAAGCCAAAACATAACAGTTATATAAGCTCAAATTCTTGAACCCTGAATCAGAGATTCTGGGTTCGCTCCCCAGTAGAGTCGCCAGAGCTGTCACACCTCCTTTTTCACTACCCCTGATTAATGAGGGGTAATAAGGGAGTTTTTCCACTTTAAGTGACATTATTCGGATTTGGGATTTATTTTAGTTTTCAGAGTCACCACCCGAATTTTTTACGATGTTCCGAGGCACTTTTTATTGAAATCCCAAACCGAGGAACTTTAGACTCTGTTTTAAGTTGTCTACGACCAGAAATCCGAGTAAGGAATTCTGTTAACCCGGAAGAAGGTGTTAGGCATTCCCGAATTTCGTGGTTCTAGCACAATCGCTTAATTATTAATATTTGGCCTAAGTTATCTGATTATTTACGGATTTTAGCCTATAGTGCATTTAGCCTTTTTAGTTTTAAACGCTTTCAGTGTTTATGGATTTATCTGGAAATAAGTCACGATGGTGTACACTTATTTGTTTTTGGACACGTTATAACTGCGCCACATGAAATGCACCCGCGGTTACAACATGTGATTTTTATTATGGTTTTGAGTTAAAGTCGTGGACATGTTGCCACACCCGAGTGTAGATTACGTAGTCACGAATATGGTCGTGACGGTTAAAAGGCCTTTTTGAGGCGATATTCAATTATTCTCTAAGTTTGGAATTTTTATCTAAAAGAAAAGGTATTTTTAGATTTATAAGATATGTATAAAAACCAATTCGGATATTTATTGATTTATCTTAAGAGAAGTCACGATGGCGTGCACGTGTTGTTTTTGAACACATCGCAAATACGTCGCATGAAATGCACCCGTGATTGCTACGTGCGATTTTATTTATTGTTTGGAGTTGAGGGTTGGGGGCACGAGTTGCCACTCCCGAGTGTAGGTTATGGTAATTTGAGATAATATTTGATTCTTTACCAAATTTCAAACTAAAAGTATCTTTCTACCTAGAGGGTTGCCTAAGAATGAAATTTATTAGCCTAGAAGACAACATATTTTGGGCTATGGCCACATTTTAACCCTAATGTATCTTAACCCTTTTTGGCCAATCCTAATTTTGGCTTAATTGCAAAAGAGATAAAAACTATACAACTAAAAAGGAAATCATGTCATCACATAAAGAAAATAGAACTACTGATTTGCAAGTCACTTATTTAAGGAGTCAAATGAGCACATTTAGCTATGGTGTTGTCTTAATAGATTTTTACCAATCCCAAATGACCTAAATTCATGTTATTTAATTTCATATATACTGAGCCTTGTTCGATAGCATTTATACTTGTTGCAAACTCAGAAAATTCAAAACATATAAGACGAATTGAAGAGACTTTTAGATCACAGATTTCTGTTTGCATTTCTCGAGAGTTACTGAATCTAGAGCACTCATTTTTAAAATCTGAGCAAATGTTCACAAGTTTCATACAAGCGCCTTTGAACTATAAAATTTATACCTATTCATTCGACAGTTCATTTTGGAGACGAAAGATAAGATTTTCTTTTTGTTATTTTGTAAATCATAGGAGTTTTTTATGAAATAAATATTTTCAAACCTATAGTCCTCAAGATGAATTCGTTTCTTATACATATATATCTAAATTGTACAAAAGGGGAGGGGTTTTGGACCATAATTCAACCATTACAATAATTACCAAAATGGAGAGCTGACCTAGTTTCATGAAATGGAAAGGGCATAAACTGAATATAGTTTTATTCCAGTCCCTTTACAAATAGCACAAAAAGAAAACTAGTTTATTACATTTCTCGTTCTCTACTGTACATTTCTAAAAAAAAATAACAACAAGAGAGTAATGCAAATCCGCTGCTGCTCCTGTGCGAGCTAGCAGCCCCTTCACGTCTTCAGCTTGTGTTTCCAAAGAACTTTGGTCACTTTAGGAATTTCCTAAGGAGTGAATCTGACCATTTATAGGTTCAGATCCCCTTTCTTGATGTCTTCTCACCAGTTTTAACTCTTTACATAACAACCTAACCATTAAATATTTGTGCAATTATTAAGGGGTGAATCTGACATTAAAAAGTCAGATCCACCTACCCTAATGCAGATTGTTTCTTAATATGAAACTGTGAGTATTAACAACACACTCATGCACATATAATCTGAAACAAACAACAGATGCCATCAAAAGGAATATTAACATCAAGACAGCACTCATCATATCCATAAACTAAACATCCACATTATCACATTTTTTAGATTTTCATACAAAACAGGGGAAAAAAAGCTTCAGTTACCAAAAACAAACAGTTTTACCCAGTAAGTGGAGGATAAAGGTTCAAGTCCAAAATTTCATTAAAACAAATGAGTTGTTACATACCTTTCATAGAGAAATATAACAAAAGGTAACTTGACCAAATAAAGGCCAAGTGAAGATGGTGGTCAGCAAAAAGAAAGAAGATCTCAGCAGCAGCAGACAATGAAATCCCCCAGTGACAACAAAAAAACAGGAAATCTTCCTAGAAAAACCAAGTAAGAACACCTTATGACTCTTCAAATCGACAAACCTAGGAAGAAATAGACAAGGAGAAACTGAAAACGAGATGTTGATGAGTTCTCTTCAACAAACGATTACCAGATTTCTTTTCTCTATTCTTTCCTTTCCTACTGATGTTTTGAAGTTTTTACTGTTTTGAGTAGCAGCTGCTCTTCCAAAAAAAAATTTCCTCCTTTTAAGTGTGAGAGGACCCATCCTTATATAGGATGTATAAGGGTTAGCATATTGGGGGAATATTCTTCCCTAGATTTTTGAAAAGCTGTCAGATAGTACATCACCTTTTAACAGCCTCGGTACAGCTGTTAGGACAACTGTCCATCCAGATTTTTTACCCCTATTTTTACCTCTGATTTTAGTTTTCTTTATTTTATTTTAAACCTTTATTTCTGTTCTAGAAACTTCTCAGATAAGATCTTCCTAATTAATATCCCCAAACTACCCAGCAAAGTTTCTGAAATTACCCTTGGTATAACTAGGGTCAGGTCAATTGGGTTTACTATTAACTCTAATCAGCCCATTAAGATTTTAAATGACTTAAGGGTGAGACTGATTGACTCATTTTAACTCAACCTTGATTAATTGAACTTAATTAATCATCTAGGATTCGGATTACCTAATAGGGATAATTAAGTGCCAGACTTGATTAATTATTTTACCTTTGATTCTTCCTTAGGACATGGATCAATGTAGATGCTTTATACTAACAGTCTTGATTAGACTCTTTAGAGGTAAGAGCAAACAGTAGAGGTGTTCATATAGGAAAGAAAGTCAGTGTTGAGCTATTTCATGGTTCTTAGCCAATTAGGTTCTCAACCAAAATCCAGATCCATTACTAAGTTTTATAAGCAAACATCAACCAAGTGTAAGACAATGGGTAAGGGTATTCATTTTAACAAGACAAGCAAGTATAAGTGATTTTCCTTAGGCCTACCAGCAACTTTGCATTTCAGATTTTACACAACTTAGACTCTTAAATCATTAGGGCAAACAAGGTTCTAAGGCAATTTCAAGTGAATACAATAGTTTTAGGCGAGAGTTTATCCGAAATTAAAGCAAACAGGGTATTCATGAGCACACTGGGCAAACACAAGTGTGAAAAGTCGATGGAGTTCACTCAAAACTACACACAAGGAAGTTTTCTAGGATTTCATGATTACAGGACACATCAATAAACAGATAGCATAATGAATATACTAGTGAATTCATTGGAGAAGTTAAGAGTGTTAAACAATAATTGTCTTAGTCAAAACAGATAGGTCAAAGGCACATTATGTTCTATAATGAAGGTTATTTTTGTTTGATTGATTGCATGGTAAAGCATTACAAATATGGGGATCCATATGACATGATGTAGCAAATAAGCTCTTAAATTGACACTAAACACATTCTAAGGCATGGTTCAATTAAGTTATCTACAACTAATTAAACATACACAAAATTATCAAAAGTCTTTTGTTAATGAGAAAGGTTCAGCAAGGATTAGATCAAGTGTTATCTAGTTAAGTAGTCGTTACCACAAATCAATTGGCAATACCAAAACAGTTAGAGATTGCTAGGAGAATCAATTATTTTAATCAATGAGGACTACAGAAACACAGTAGGCAATCTGAAGCTTATTAACATATCATGTGCAAGAGGAAATTAACAGAGAAACACAATGTAAACTCGAACAATTAAAGAACAAGGAGGGCCGGTGTTTACTGACCTTCTTTCGAACCAGCAAATAAAGAATTCGTTTAGCCGTTTTAGGAGCCAAACTCAGACTCTTATTGACGGGTAAACTCAGAACAACACAAAAAAAGGAAAGAAATCAGGAATCAATGGTGATGGTGGGTTGACGGGTGAAATCAGAAAAGCAGAGGGAGAATCAAGGAAGGGTTTTACCTGGGCATTAGGACGAAAATCAACCGTTAGTGGCTAGAATCCCATGTCCATAGGTCATCGCGTTTGACCACTGGACATCAGACGCCCATGGTGAGACTTCGAGAGAACTTCGTGCATGCTCAAATTTGATGGAGCATAGGGGAAATTAGGCTGTTTGTGGTTAATCTTGCAAGGTATGGGGTTGAACGGAAAAGGGAATGAAAGAGGAAAAAGGGTTGTGTCGACTAGGGTTTTCAGATTCTCAGATCTGAAATAAATGGAAATTGGATGATTTTTGGTGGAAACTAATAGTGGGAGGTTGTTGAGGGTGAAGAGTAGGTTGTAGGGTGAAATTTTGGGAAAGTTTGGTTAAGCTCTTTCCGGCCAACGGAGCACGGCGGAGGGATGATGGGGCTAAGGCGGAGACGACAGCTCCGGTGAGATTAGAGAGACAAAAGGGAGAGGCCGTCTCTGAGGGTATTGGGTTAGGAGTTTGAATGGGGGTGGGGGGTTATTTAGAACAATTTTATAGTGGGGTGTCTCTGAGTTTTAAGACCGTTGGATCGAGATGATCCAACGGTTGGGGTTTGATGGGGCGAAACGGGGTTGTTTTGGAGGGGTTGGGGCTGGACCGGGTAGTTGTTTAATTTGGGCCGGGGCGTATGAGTTGTAAAGACTAACTCTTTGGGCTTGGGCAAGTAGCCCAGGTCCTAACTAACACCCTATAATTAATTAAATCTAATTAACACCCTATAATTAATTAACACCCTAATTAACTCTATAATTAATTATTCTCAATTTAATTAAAACCAAACCTGCTTAAATCTAAAGAAAAATGTAATAATTAATTCTAAACCTTATTTCATCTAATCATAGATTAATTAGGAATAAAATAATTAATTTTATACTTCTAATTAAATCCTTGATTTATAGATAAAAATGATTAATTTTGGTAATTAGTTGTCAAAACTACATTACATCAAATAATCATCATTCGTCTATTATTTAATTCAGTTAATTACAAAGAACAAATTCATAATTCTCTGGTAATAGTGATGCAATTTTAGTAACTTTAAAAGATGAATTATAATCATGCAAATGCAAATAACTTACAATTAATCACTACAATTTAATAAAAATTTGTAAGTTTAATTTATTATATTGAATTTTGTAGGAGTATATGGTGGGTGAAAAATCATTGTTCACGATCTTCACCCACAAAACAAGCAGCCACCTTAACCCTCTCTTCCTCCTCGACCTCTCGCTCAGCAGCACCACCTAGCCGCCACACCACCCGCCACTTTTGACCAACAACCCAACCTCCAACCCTTCACTCACCTTCAAAGCTCCACCAGCCAGCGCACCACTATCCAGCAGCCTTCCCCCCGTCGTCACACCGCCCAGACTCCACCCCCTCACCACAGAAACCGCCCCATTTCCTCTCCAAAAAGCACATTGTACACACACAACAGTAGCAACGAAAAACAGAGTATAAAAAAGAAGAAAAAATCAGCTGTTTTATTCGGATTTCGTCGCACTAAAGACGGAGTTGCTGATTCGAGACAGTCTGTTCCTAGTCCAGTTATCGAGGTTGTCCGGTGCAGTAAAATCAGCTGTTTCCGGTGCAGTACAATTTTGAAAATTTCAGTTCATATTTTGGCTAAAGCTTGTCGCTGGAACTTTGTTTTGCACTTTCTAAACAGTGCATATCTATGTGATTCTAAAGATTCTGTTATTTAATCGGAGAAGAAATTTCTAGTAAAGGTCCATTCTAATCCCTTCTCTGTTATTATATTTTCTTTTAATCAAATATGTGGTTGTTGGAACTATATGAACTAATTGATCAATGTTGTGATTAGCTTGAACTTTGATAATTCCTTATTTAGATTGAGTCACTGGAAGGGGACGTTTCACCCAATTAATAAATAATTGTCATTTTACTACTAATACAAATCATTTGTTCTTGTTCTATAATTAGAGTAAATTAAGTGGGTATTAATTTATTAGTGAGATAAGTATTGGGTTATTGGGGGAATGATTGTGAATTAACGGGAATTGGACCGTAGGGGCTTGAATTTAAGAATGTCTTGTTTAATAAACGTGAAAGATAATTTGAATTTCGATATCTTTAATTGATTTTATGTTATTGTTCAAATCGTTAGGAGCATGTTTAGGTCGTCATTTGGGTAAGCAAACCTTTAGGACTCTTGTATTTTAGTTTCTCTTTTGAGGTGAGAGGTCGTCCCCGTTAGTTGATTATTACATCCGAGGAATGCCCCGAGGAATTTGTATATATTTATCCGGGGTATGCCCCGAAGTATTTGTATTTGGAGGCCAAGTAGAACTCGTAAAAAATTTATTCTTATTTTATTTTCTTTTATTAGGTGGGAATGACCTCGAGTCTCATGTGTGTTTATTGTTCTTTACTGTGTTTATTTTTACCTTAATTTGAATGTTTAAGAAGTCAACTAGATCGAGTACGCAATCGTGATTTTCACGGGACTCGGGGAATGCCTAACACCTTCTCCCCGAGTCAAGTGAACCCCCTTACCCGAATCTCTGGTGCAGACTTAGTTTAAGAGTCAAATGTGTTTTGAAGGTAATTGTTATTTTTTTTTTAAATGGTGACCTGACACACTGAAACCAAATGTCAGGTGGCGACTCTGAGTTAATCCTTTTAAACACAAATCTTTTGTCACTTTCTAATTGAAAACCTTTTTTTTGAATTTCACAAAACCTTTTTATTTATTTAAGAGCGTTTAGTGAGGTTTTTGAAAAAAAGTGGTGTGACAGTAGCATCAGGTAAAGACATAGGGGACCTAATGGAAACTGAAGCCGGAAGGGAAGCCAGGGGAAATTCCTCATAAACAGGCCCGGACGCTTCTTCACCCTCGAAGCCTTTAGCGAACAATCTATCAACAGAAATTGGGGGAGTATCAACAACATCTTCATCAAAAATCACCAAAGGAGCGTTCTCTGGCGTATTTGTGAGTTTAAAAGGAATTGAACTTAATGGAAGGTCATGAGAGGAAGGAGTTTCATCATCCGAAACCACATGTCTCCTAACGTGTGGCCTTCATACCAAAGAACCTTCCTATGTTTCTTCATCATTAGGGGCACGAGCTCCGTTAGTTTTCTTTTTGAAGAAGAAGCACTTAAAATTCACTCCAAGGCATGACTCACGAAAAGACTGGTCGACGGAACAGACGCGTGACTAATGTCGCGAATAGCAAAACCTAATAAATAGAAAAAGAATGAAAAACTCTTGTATAAGCAAGGAAGAGAAAAAGAAGAACAATGAAGGTAAAAAGTATCGTGCATCTTCACTTTCCAACTGAATTTTTGAGAAAGGTATTTCCAGGATTTTTTTCCATAGGAGCAGCGGTTAATATTTTTTCTACCCAAGCACGAAAGTTGGGAATCTCATAAACAAAACTTCATGGTTGCTGAAAATTGGGAATATGGTTACATGAAGTTCTTTAAGATATATATATAAAAAATCTATGTGCAAAGTTCTATTTCTCCTGAAATGGCATATTTTCTTCACCCACTAACTACTAGTGGGGGCAGCAACAAAACGGGCGTACCAGCCATGGTCACGATCGTCTTTAGGGCTAACAAATACTGTCTTACTTCTAGCCACGAGAGAAACAACTCCTTCACGAGACAATTTAGGAGTGTAGATATGAAGCAAGTGCCGAAAGGTAAAAGGCACGAAAACCAGGTCCGACAAGTAACGAAGGCATGCATCAGCCATCCATACTATTGGGCCAATCTGGCCAAGACACACGTTGAAGTAACGATAGAACTCAATGATTACTGGATCAATAGGTGGCTTGAACCCTAAAGTAAAAGGGTAGGTATAAACAAAGGAGAAACCAACACTATAAGAACTGATTTCCAATAACACTCTCGACAAACCAGGGAAAGAAGACCAATAGTGACTAAACTCGATAAAGATCAGCAGGATTGGGGGAGGCTATAGAAGAAACTTGTTTTCTCATGGTTTCACGATCATTTACAAAAGAAATTTTTTGGGGAAAAATCTCTACAACTGTTGGTTCACGCACAGGTTCATTTAAATCTCTATTCCTAGAAGAAGATCTAGGGGGTTAAATGAGCCCTAGGTCTAGAAGAGGATGGTTTAACAGAACTACTCTGGGAAGAAGAACCACGAATAGATAATGAACCAAGGCTAGAAAGTCTACCACATCTCCTACTTCTGTAGGGGCGGTAGAAGGAGTAAGTTCATCAACAATCACAATTTTGCGGGGGTCTAGTGTTATTGAAGATATGGTTATCTAAACAATTATAGAAGGAAGGGTGCAGAAATACAAAAAAGGAGTAATGTAATGGATACTGAAGAAGGAAGACTCCAAGAAATAAAAAAAGAATGAAGTATATACGATCTTCGTTAAAGTTGGTCATTATTAAGCGTCATAATGGAACCGTCACTTCGTGATTGACGCATCCGCAGAAAAAAAATCCTAAAAAGCATTGAAATACTGCATATCCAATCATCGGAAGCCACATGGCGTGGGAATTAAATGGATGTGACATACATTACGTCGATTTAGAAGCAAACATGATGATACTCTACAAACGGCGGCAAAGAATTTCCGCCATAAAAACTTACCACTTCCCTAATATTCAATTGAGAATATTCAGAAAGTGGGGGAACTATCTATGGTGGTGAAATAAGGCATTATACGTGGAATATTAGCAAGCTGATGAAGTGTGACGCGTGGAACATCGGTATAGCGACAAGTGGCACATTCAATTAATGGAATTAAGAATACAAGGAAGGTACGGGAGAAACACCCGCGAGACAATACAAAGAAAAGAATCGAGCCTCACAGTTGCCAAAGAAGATGCGTGAGCAAAATAAATTAAGGTTAAAAAGAGGGGAAGATACATGAACCATAAGTAAATAAGGAAGGAGAATCAGAGCAGTTATAAGGAATCTATAGTCATAAATATGTCAGTTACAGTTATCCGTGATAATGGAAAATCAATACAATTAATGTCGAAAATGAATCCAAATTAAGTGAGGAAACCGTTATGATTGTATGCTCCTATATAAGGATAAAGAATTTCATTTGTAAAGACAGATTACGATTACTACTGAAATACATTTTATTATTCTCTGCTTAATCAAAGTCTCCGAACTTGATTTTAGGGATTGATTGTTGATTCGTTCCTTATTTCTCTTTGATAATTTTCTCTACTACTTTAGTTATTTTTCTAAAAGGTTACTTAACCCATTTTCTTCTAAATATACAATTTGACTGAGAAATCTATTTTTTGGTTAAACAACTATCAGTCATAAGAAAGTTGTATAGACTTCGGTTATTAGTATTCTTGTTGTTTTTATTTTTCACTTGCATTATTTATTTTTATGTTAGGCTTTTGGGCCGTGACACCATTGTTGCAAGCTTGAAAAACTGGATCTTGAATTTCAAATATGAAAAGTAAATTTAAACCAAGTGGGCGTTGTTGGAAAAATTTAAAAACATGAGCAAATTAAACCACCATTGCTGCAAGGTTGAAGAAGTGAGTCTTCAGAAAGTTGAGTTTAAATTAAGGGATATTGTTGAAAAAGGTGAAAAACATTGGCAGTAATAATACTGGTAGTTCAAACTTTAGAAAAACTACTCTCTTTTTCGAACATATATGCCTTAAGATTTCAGAAATTGGTAATTCAAGCTTCAGCATACACTGTCGAAAATTTGGCATTGGCAAGATAAACTTTAGGCGCACATGTCAAAAGTTTGGCTTTGATAAAGCAAATTTTAGGTGCATATGTCTCAAGGTTGACACTGGTAAACCAAACTTAGGCACATGTCGGAAGTTAGGTCTTGGCAAGCCAATTTCAGGCAAATATATCAGAAGTCTGGTTGGGACAGGTGATATTTCAAGTTTCAGGCAAAATTTATAATTTTGAACATGAAATTTTGTAACTTCCATTGCATGTGTAGAAGCTGTTTTTGAAGTGGCTAAACTTAAATAATTGGGAAACTTACACAAATGTTCCAAATAAGTCTCAACTTACAAATTTCTAGCCACTAGTCATAAACTTACCAAAACTAGCCAAGCACATATAAAATTAAAAAATCAAATAAATAAGGTTTTTTCTCTCAGAGAATCACATGTAGAAATCTCCTTTCATATTTTTAAGTGTGATTAGAAACATTAGATGCAAGACGGAAATAAAATTTCGTGGGTGAGGTAGCAAATAAGATGATGAAATATAAAAAAATATACAATATTCCAAAAATCTAAGCAAAAAAAAACTTTTTTAATGGGTATAGTTGAAATTCAGTGAAAGCATATAGATAAGTCAATATACAAAATTTGAGGAAGATTGGAAGTTATATGGACTGGTTTTGTATCAAAATTCGTAATTAAATCAAGTTCAATTTTTTTTTTCTGCGGTACATGTATCAAACATATATCTTACACACAGATATACATGAATATACATGTGATACACAATTGATACAAGTATGATACATATGTGATACATAAATGATACACATTGTGATATACACATCATTTTTTTTTTCATGTTCAGTTTTTACGCCGAATTTTCAATTCAAACCACCTCAAAATTTCATCAAATCATCACAAAACTGATATTCAAGCTCCATAAGATGTACCCAATATATTCTTTTAACACCTACTCAAAAGAAAATAAAAATTTGACCTTTTTTTTGTTACAAATAGCTAATTGGCTAATATTAGTAATATTTTATGAATTGACCAATTTTTGTAATGATCTTCTTATAAATGGACATAATCGATAATTTCCCTAAATTATTTATAAATTTCAGATCTGGTTTAAATGGGGCCCAAAATATGCTATCTTTGCACCCNAGCCCTATTTAGATGCTCTCCTGCCCTGCCCCATTTAAGCTTTGCCCCCCCCCCCCCCCCCCCCCCCCCCCAGGTGATATAATTACGCTAAATAGAGCTTTTTAGAATCACAGTGTATTATTTGAAATTTGAACCCGTTAATTTTTTTGGACAAGATAGCCTCAATGCTAGAATTTTGAAGCCCCTGCTAGAATTTTCCCATATGAATGATTCTCACGAATGTCAAACTTTGTGGCAAATCCAGGTGACCACCATATAAAAATCCAATCCATCTCAACCCACTTAAAATTAAGCTTATTTTTAGGCCAAAATTGATCGGTGAGTAACTTGCCAAAATATCTTAGCAATAATTTTGTTTTGTTTGATATGTTATATATGACCACAACAAAAGAAAAAAATCTTATTAGTAAATATACAATTCATAAGAAAAACAACGCATATTAATTAAAGCTTGGTAAGAGTGTTAAATGGACATTGGGTCTAACTCAACCCCAAAAGCTAGCTCAAGAGGTCAGGATTGCCCAAGTCCATATAAGGAGACCACCCACCCCCTTTAATGTCGATGTGGGACTCAACATCCCCTCTCACGCCCAGGACTGGACATGCATCTAGAGCGTGGACAATTATGGGGTCCAACATCGAAAAATCGGGATGGGTCCTGCTCTGATACTATGTTAAATAGACATTGGGCCTAACTCAACCCCAAAAGCTAGCTCAAGAGGTGATGATTGCCCAAGTCCATATAGAGACACCACCCACCCCCTTTGATATCGATGTGGGACTCAACAAAGAGTTGCGCGAGTTAAGCTATAACCTAAATTTTAACCCATCTTGACTCAACTCATCTTAGTCCAAGTAACTTTTGACCCATCCATTTAGTGTCCTAACCCATTTTAACTCGTATAAAATCAACCCAACTGCCCATTTGACACCCATATACTGCACTTACGAAATATAAGTTATTCTTTTTCCTACCCTTCGGCTTTCAGTTTTCTTCTTCTTTCCTTTCTAATTTGTTGTCCTTCTTTTAACGGTAATCCATTGAAGAAAATTGAAGTTTAGGTTAAAATTTTTGAATTAGTGTAATAATAATAATAATTTGTTTCAAATGGAATTATGGATTACATTGAAAATATTTTAGTAAGTTTGAATCGCAATTTTGAGATGATTTGGTGGAGTTTGAGGTGATTTGAATTAAAAATTTAAAGTAAAAGATAAACATGGAAGAGGATGATAGGTGTATCACCTGTCAGACTGTGTATCACTTACGTATCCATATGGATCAAATGTGTATTATATATATATTCATGTATACCTGGGTGTGAGATACATTTAGGTACATATATTGCAAAAAAAACTTAAACTCGATTTCACTACGAATTTTGACTCCGAACCAGTTCATATCACCTCCAATCTTCCTTAAGTTTTGCATACTGCCTTATCTATGTCCTTTCAACAAATTTTAATCATACCCACTAAAAACCTTTTTTTGCCTAAGATTTTGAGTGTATATCATTGATATCGAATTTCAAACCAATATAGATCAACTCCAATTTCTCTTAAATTTTGTGTATTGTCTTATTTATGTATGTCCAACGAATTCCAACCATACCTATTGGGAAGAAAACCTTTTTGCCTACGTTTATTGAATGTTATATTTCATGGATAACTTTTTTGTTAACATAAATGAATGACTAATTATTGATAAATAATGTATATTTGTTGTTATTCATGTAATTTTCTCATACTAGATTATCACCAAGAGTTACAAAGCTTCAAAGAGATCAGCAAAGACTTGGGCCATTGACTGGTTTTATCAAATCCCTTCGTGAGAAAAAGAGGCGGGTTCAACAACCAAATTCTTATTTTGGAAGTGTACAAATAGACTCGGAAAAGTGGGCTTTTAACATATTCGACCGACCGGCCCAAAGTAATTAGGCTGCTTCGCTAAATAAAGAAAAAGAAAAAAAGCAAATATCTATTCCTATACTATAAGTGCGGATAACCAGACAGCTCATAATCAACATGTTGCCTGGCATAGGATCATTTTTGAAATTTCATAATTTATATGCTTTCAAGATATTGCACTTGCTAGCTTTATTACTTGTACACTTAATAAGTTTGTTGGAGGTGTAGGGTTCACCTCAACTTCCCATGCCGCTTTACTGTTACCGTAGCATTTTAAACGGCTACTTTTTGTTCAAGTGGGCCCTTTTCAGCTGTTTCTATGTAACACTTTCCGTTGATGGATTCTTTCTTAAGTATTTATTACTTGGATAACAAATAAAAAAAATCAAGATGGTAAGTCCAAAAATCAATGTTCAAGTAAATATGGTAGGAGTAAAATATTTTGAATATCCCATGAAAAGACTAGAAATATGCAAAAAAAAGAAAAAAACATGAGCTAATAAGTGGTAGTACTTTATATGCTACTAATCTCATAAATTTCGCACACAAAGAATATACTTTAATTGATTTGCATTAACTTAAATAGTAATAGAATTAGTTGGACACATATACTCTCAAGAGTCCTCTTTTTAAACATAAATTTTTTTCCCTAATGCAATTTGTAAGAGTTTTGTTACCTATAAAGTAGACGTGGTAGTATGAAATTTCATAATCAATAATTAAAGTTAAAATATCCAGCTTTAACATATGAATTTTTATACTCTTATAAAAATAACATTAAAATACTTCTTTGAGTAAACAATTTGTTTGAGTAAAATAGAGTTCAATACGTAAAATCGAAAAAGAAGAGCCCTCCTCTTCTATAATGTTATTTTCCTTATTTTACATGTAAATAATTTTAATTAGGTTACATCCTTGTTCCTAAAAAATAAATATCATTTTAGCTAAAATATTTGTCCAAAATAAATGTTGTTTTGGGAAATTAAAATAACATTAGTCATGTTTTTCTAAATCTATTTTCGATCTAATAAATCTATAGAGTATAATGAGTAATTTGACTATAATATAAAACATAAATTAATCAAATAAATCTTATAATAAATGTTTTATATGATTTCCTTAATGAGAATACAAATAATTTAAAACAACATTTGTTTTAGATATAAGGTAATACTAACTATGAACCCAATTGTAGTTGCATTAGATAATTTGACATTGCAACAAAAGAAGATTGTTAATGCTTATAAGTTAAATAAAAAATATATAACTTCCACTAATTTGCACAACATCATCATGAAACAAGATCCTTTTAAATTTTACTTTTCAAGTAATAGTTTGGACCAATAAAATTATATTTTTTAAATGACTTTAGGTGTTTTAAGAATAATTTTAGTATCCTTTGGAGATGAACTCAATCTAACTCTATCATACACATCTTTATGGCACTAATATTTATGTAATCGTATTATTGGGTCCATGCATAGCATGGACTGTCCCTACTAGTATATATATATATATATATATATAGGAAGACTAAGTAAAATTTACTCTTTACATAAATATAAACTATATAATGTTGCTATAAATTACCGTTTTTATGATTGACATTATTTTAAATGTATAAAAAAGGTTAAGAGTCAAAGAGAAGCTGCTTAGTGTCTTATAATGTGAAAAATAGTGTAGTAGCGTGTCCGGATTGTGATTTGGAGGCACGTGGTTGATTTTGACTTGAAATGGCGAAAGTTGAAATTTTGAAAAGTTTGACCGAGAGGGGACTTTTTGATATCGGGGTCGGATTCCGATTCTGGAAGTTGGAGCAGGTCCGTAATGTCAAATGGATTTGTGTGCAAAATTTGAGGCCAATCGGACGTGATTTGATAGGTTTCGGCATCAGTTGTGGAAGTTTCAAGTTCTAAAGTTTATTGATCTCGAATTGAGGTGTGATTCGTCGTTTGGATATTGTTTTGTGTGTTTTGAGGCCTCAAGTAGGTTTACGTTGTGTTATGGGACTTGTTTGTATGATTGGACGGGGTCCCGAGGGTCTCGGACATGGTTCAGATTGATTTTGGGCTATTTTTCTTCATTTTGTAAGTGCTGGTGTGTTCTGGTGTCACATTTCTTCACCGCTTTCGTGTGGCAAGTATCGCGAACGAGTTGTGAATTTTGATGGCAGCAATATTTGTTCTTTGCGATCACGAAGTATGTTACGCGTTCGCGTAGAGTTGGGGGCAAGTCTTCTTCGCGATCGGATATGAAGGATCGCGTTCGCGTACTGTTGAGGTTTGGCAACTGGAGATGGGCAATCCTTCATCGCGGTTGCGTAATATGAGTGTTCGCGATGCTTTGGGGATATCTCAGGATTCTTTGAGTTTCCCCGTTTACGTTTCTACTCCTGTGGGAGATTCCCTTGTTGTGGACCGCGTATATCGATCGTGTTTGATTGTTGTTAGTGGTTTTGAGACCAGGGATGATTTATTATTACTCAGTATGGTAAATTTCGATGTTATCTTGGGCATGGACTGGTTGTCGCCCCACTATGCTATTCTTGTCACGCCAAAACCGTGACGCTGGCTATGCCAGGATTACCGAGGTTAGAGTGGAGAGGTTCTTTAGAGTATACTCCACGTCGAGTCATTTTTTTCCTTAAGGCCCAACGGATGGTTGAAAAGGGGTGTGATGCGTATTTGGATTATGTGAGGGATACTAGTACTGAGACCCCTACAGTTGAGTCAGTCCCAGTTGTGAGGGGCTATCCTGACGTTTTTCCAGCTGATCTTCCGGGTATGCCGCCCGACATAGACATTGATTTTGGCATTAATTTGTTGCTGGGCACTCAGCCCATTTCCATCCCTCCCTATCGCATAGCTCCTCCTGAGTTAAAGGAGTTGAAGGAGCAATTGCAGGAGTTCCTTGACAAAGGTTTCATCAGGCCCAGTGTGTCAACTTGGGGTGCTCCGGTGTTATTTGTGAAGAAATTGGATGGTTCGATGCGTATGTGCATCGACTACCGGCAGCTGAATAAGGTGACAGTGAAGAACAAGTACCCATTGCCCCATATTGATTATTTATTTGACCAGTTACAGGGTGCTAGGGTGTTCACCAAGATTATTCTTCGTTCAGGTTATCATCAGTTGAAGATTCGGGAGCCGGATATCCCGAAGACTGCATTCAGGACCAGATATGGCCACTATGAGTTCCTTGTTATGTCATTTGGACTGATCAACGCCCCAGCAGCCTTCATGCACCTGATGCACAACGTATTTCGACCCTATCTTGACACGCTGATCATCGTATTCATTGACGACATCCTGGTATATTCTCAGTCACGGGAGGACCATGAGCAGCATTTGAGGACCGTGCTTCAGACCTTGAGAGAGAAGGAGTTGTATGCCAAGTTCTCTAAGTGTGAATTTTGGCTTGATTCTGTGGCATTCTTAGGCCATATAGTATCTTCAGATGGGATCAAGGTAGATCCGAAGAAGGTGGAGGCAGTGCAGAGTTGGCCCAGGCCTTCTTCAGCTACCGTGATCCGCAGGTTCCTCGGTTTGGCTGGTTATTATCGCCGTTTCGTGGAGGGATTTTCATCCATTTCAGCACCCATGACTAGATTGACCCAGAAGGGTGCACCTTTTATATGGACTGAGGAGTGTGAGGAGAGCTTTCAGAAGCTCAAGACAGCCCTGACTACAGCTCCAGTGTTAGTCCTACCTACCGGTTCGGGGTCCTATACAGTCTATTGTGATGCTTCGAGGATTGTCTTGGGAGTGGTGTTGATGCAGGACGGTAGGGTGATTGCCTACGCATCCAGACAGTTGAAGGTACATGAGAAATATTACCCTGTTCATGATCTTGAGTTGGCAGCGATTGTTCACGCCCTAAAGATATGGTGTCATTATATATACGGTGTTACCTGTGAGATATATACGGATCACCGGAGTTTGTAACACATATTCAGGCAGAAGGTCCTCAATCTGCGTCAGAGAAGGTGGTTGGAGTTACTTAAGGATTATGACATCACCATATTATACTACCCGGGGAAGGCCAATGTGGTGGCCGATGCGCTGAGTCGCCGGGCGGAGAGTTTGGGTAGTTTGGCATATCTTCATGCAACTGAGAGGCCCCTAGCTTTGGATGTTCAGTTCTTAGCCAACCAATTCGTGAGGTTGGACCTTTCTGAGCCTCGCCGGGTTCTCGCTTATGTTGTTGCTTGATCTTCTCTTTATGACCGCATTCGAGAGTCCCAGTATGATGATCCCGACCTTCGAGCTCTTCGGGATAGAGTTCAGTGGGATGGTGTTAGGGATATGACCATAGCTGATGATGGTGTGTTGAAACTGCAAGGCCGTATTTGTGTACCTGACGTAGGTGGACTGCGGAGGTTGATCCTTGAGGAGGCCCATAGCTCGCGGTACTCCATTCATCCCGGCACCGCGAAGATGTACCAGGATCTGAGACAACACTACTGGTGGCGGAGAATGAAAAAGGATATAGTGGAGTTCGTAGCTAGATGCCTCAATTGTCAGTAGGTTAAGTGTGAGCATCAGAGACCGGGGGGATTGCTTCAGCAGATGAGGCTTCCAGAGTGGAAGTGGGAGCGGATAACCATGGATTTTGTGGTTGGACTTCCTCGGACTTTGAGGAAGTATGATGCTATTTGGGTGATTGTGGATCGGCTGACCAAGTCAGCTCATTTCATTCCGGTGTTGACTACGTATTCTTCGGAGAGGTTGGCTCAGATCTACATACGGGAGATAGTCCGGTTGCATGGTGTGCCGGTGTCTATTATTTCAGACCGAGGTCCTCAGTTCACCACGCACTTCTGGAGAGCTTTGCATAGTGAGTTGGGTACTCAGATTGATCTCAGTACAACATTCCACCCTCAGACAGACGGACAGTCCGAGCGCACCATTCAGATTTTGGAGGATATGCTCCGTGCTTGTGTGATTGATTTTGGAGGATCATGGGATCANTTTGAGGCTTTATATGGTAGGCGGTGCAAGTCTCCAGTTGGATGGTTCGAGCCGGGCGAGGCCCGATTGTCGGGTACATATTTTGTTCAGGATGCCTTGGACAAGGTGAAGGTGATTCAGGATAGACTTCGCACATCCCAGTCCAGACAGAAGAGTTATGCGGGCCGGAGAGTTTGTGATTTATCATTCATGGCTGGTGATCGGGTTTTGCTTCGGGTGTCGCCGATGAAGGGCGTCATGAGATTTGGGAAGAAGGGTAAGCTGAGTCCGAGGTTCATTGGCCCTTTTGAGATATTGCAGGGGGTTGGGGAGGTTGCTTATTAGTTGGCCTTGCCTCCCAACCTAGCAGGTGTTCATCCGGTATTCCATGTGTCCATGCTCCGGAAGTATCACGGTGACCCGACACATGTTTTGGATTTCAGCTCAGTCCAGTTAGACAAGGATCTATCATATGTTGAGGAACCAGTGGCCATTTTGGACAGGCAGGTCAGAAAGCTCAGGTCGAAGGATATTGCTGCAGTCAAGGTGCAGTGGAGGGGTCATCCGACCGAGGAGGCGACTTGGGAGACCGAGCAGGATATGCGAAGTCAGTACCCTCATCTATTCACAGCTTCAGGTATGTTTCTATACTCGTTCGAGGACGAACGATTTTCATAAGAGGGGGAGAATGTAACGACCTTGCCAGTCGTTTTGAGAGTTAGCGCCCCGATCCCCTGATAACTATGTCTTCCATGTCTTATTATGCTAATGGAACGAGTCGGAGAGTTGAGTGATGAAAATTGGAGTGTTTTTGGATATATAGTCCTTTAAGGTGAGCTTTAACCTTAGAAATTTGACCGCAGCGGGAGCTGTGTGAAGACGGATCCGGAATGGGAATTCGTTGATTCCGTTGGCTCCGTTGAGTGATTTCGGGGTTGGGAGCGTGTTCTAAATGTGTTTTTGAGGTCAGACGTAGACTTAGGCTTGAATTGGCGAAAGTTAGAATTTCGGCGATTTCGGCCGATAGGTGAGATTTTGATATCGGACTCAGAATGGGATTCCGAAAGCGACAGCATGTTCGGAATGTCATTTATGACTTGTGTGCAAAAATTGAGGTCATTCAGACGAGTTTAGACGTGGTTCAGCGTCAGAGGTGAATTCTTGAAAATTCCTAAGTTCTTAGGCTTGAATCTATGCATATTTGGGTATTTTGACGTTATGGAGCGTGTTTTTAAGGCTCGACCAATTTCGAATAGGGTATTTGGACTAGTTGGTGTTTTTGGTTGAGGTCCGGGGGGGCCTCGGGTGTGTTTCGGGTGTTCAAATGGACACTTCAAGGCCAAAAGCCTTAGCTGTTATTGCTGGTTTTTCTACAGTAGTCAAGTATTCACTGCGATCGCATAGATGGAGTTGCGATCGCATAGTGTTAGATGAGAGGGTCAGGAGAATGCTCTACGCGATCGCATATTATAGGCCGCGATCGCATAGTTCTGCTATGTTGGCTTCCGCGATCGCACATGAAGGGTCGTGAACGCATAGTGTTGCAGGGCTGGAGGAAAAATCTGGAGGTTACTCTCCGCGATCGCATGATACGCTCTGCGATCGCGTAATGCTGATGCCAGAAGGTCCGCGATCGTAGGCACATGTACGCGATCGCACTGAAGGTTTTGAGGCACGTGGAATTTTACTCTCCGCGATCGCGACTGAGACTCCGCGATCGCATAGCATAAAACACCTAGGCAGATTATTAAACCCCATTTCAAAGTTTAAACCTTATTTTCACCATTTTTGAGTTGTGGGAGCTCGGAAGAGACGATATTTGAGAGGATATTCAGCTGGTTAATCAAGGTAAGCGATTTCTAACCACCATAGGTTAATTTCCACGTTCCTAATCTTAATTCCCACCCGTAAATTCATGATTTTTGAGTTGAAATTGGGGGAATTGGAAGAAACTTCTTAAACCTAATTTTGGGGTTTTGATAGGGTATTTGACCTCCGATTTGAGATATTTTCATATGGTTTGACTCGTGAGTGAATAAGGATTCGGAAAATGAATAATTTATCTGAATCCGAGACGTGGGCCCGAGGGGCGTTTTGGTCAATTTTTTCTAAATTCGCGTATTAGTTCCGAATTTATTAGTTACTGTGATTTCTTGAATTTATATTTATATTATACCATCGAATTGAATAGATTTGGCCCACTCAGAGTTGGATACTCGTGGCAAGAGAGTGGTTAGCGGTTGATTGGCACCGTCGAGGTAAGTGGCCTGCCTAACTCTGTGTTGGGGAATTTCCCTTAGATATTTTTACTGGTTTTTACTATAAAAAAACCCCATGTACGTGAGGTGACGAGCGCGTGCATGGGACATTTTCACGGAAATTCCATTGTTCTTTCTAC
>ML256467.1:24671-35719 GCA_005239495.1 Nicotiana undulata | reverse complement strand
ATAACATTAGCTATATTAAGATGTCTCTCTCTCTCTATATATATATAAGCTATATTCGATATAACATTAGCTATATTAAGATGTCTTTCTCTATATATATATAAGCTATATATATATATATATATATATATATGTATATATACTAAGTGTGTGTATAATATATGAAATAAATATTAAATATTATTTATTTAAAATCTTTTATTATTACTCACATACACACGAATATTAATAAATTTAAAAGCGTTTTCCGTCCGAAATCGGTCGGAAATATTTAGTTATAATTTATTTCAGTTGGTTAATTAAACATATAATTAAATGTACAAATTTCCAACCGCAAATTGGTCGGAAAGTTGGAATTTTTTTTATTCCAACGTTATTTTTGAACATTATATAAATATTTGATATATTTCCGACAAAAATCGGTCGGAAAATCGAAAAAATTATAATAAATAATTACTTTTCAAATTAGATAAAATGTTGACCAAATATTTGACCAGTTTCCGACCGTTTTCGGTCGGAAATTTGGTAAAATTTTCAAAAATAATTATTTTTCACCAAGTTCCGACCAAAATCGGTCGGAAATATTATTATTTTTGTTGTCCCCAAATTTTGTTGACTTTTGCGACCAACTACTCTTATTTCCGACCGAATTCGGTCAGAAAATTTCAGACCGATTTCGGTCGGAAAATTTTCGGACGGAAATAGCCTGATTTCTAATAGTGTCCATATTTGACCCATTTTTAAAAAGTTTATTATCCAACCCATTTTTAATGGATAATATAAGTGGTTAACTGTTTTCTTTTAACCATTTTGCCACCCTTATACGCAACTCATGATTTTGGCAAATCAATAAGGCAAAGAATACATCAATATATTATTAAGTTCATATTTATTTTCTGTTCTTGCTAATGCTTTGTTGTTACGACCCAAACTAGGAAGCCATGAACCGAACAATATCAGTACATTCATTGAACTAAATCTCAATGATAACCTTAACTATATATCATTCATCAGTTTAAAACTCCAAGAACACAATGAAAAAAATAATCTAATGTGAGTTTTATAATGATAACCTTAAATATAATATTTTAAAGAATTCAGTCTTTCATGCGCGGACCAAACACATAGAAATGGACTGTCATTCTGTACGAGACAAACTTCAAGATGGCATAATTTCATTGCAATACATCCCTACTCATGAACAACTCGCAGATATATTTACTAAGTCTTTGCCAGGCAATAAACATACTCTTTTACTTGGCAAGTTGGTTGTGGCCTGGGTTCCCCACCTCCAACTTGAGGGGGTGTTAGAAATTATTTAATAATTAGTCATATTGTTGTCACCTTACATTTACATAGGCTATTTCTGTATAGGCTATATTTGTAAACATTCAGGTTATTATTGTAATAAGGCAGTAGATAGTGGAGGTTAGAGCTGGTGCCAGCTGTGCACGAGTATAAATACATTATATAGATACTTTGGAATGCAAGAAAGTTTCATTTCTGCTTCAATCTGTTTCTCGAAGCTTCCCAGTGTGCGTGTTTTCCCCTTTTCCTCCATTGTAGCTCAATCTGAGCTCGATTGCATTGTTAATCCTCAATATTTTGTCATATCTAACATAAACTTAATACAAACTGAATTAATTGTATTGGTCGAAGTTTGAATCAATCTTAACGATGACAACGACCGAGGTCGAAGCTTATGTCGGCCAACAATTAGGTTCGAAGGCTCTAATTCAAACGAGGTCGACATCAGAGACCATTTGTAACGGTAGTATAGCTTTAAATTAGAATGAAAGAATCCCTCCCTTGTACTTTTTTAGGGTTCCATAAAGAATGTCCCCTATATATAGGAAAGAGGGGTGAGGAAAAAGGCATCTGAAACTCTGGGGAAGAACACTTTGTAATATTGACTATTGAAAGAATATACACTTTTTATCTTTTCTATTGATTCTCAAGTTAAAAGACACATTTTCATATACAAAATCCAAAAACATTGTGTTCCATCCACGTTGCCCGTCTTCTGCTTTGCTGACAACGAGATTGCTAGCTGTCATTGCTTGGCATTCAGACGAGTTATCCTTTATTATTACATTCATTGCCATCGCATGCATTTATTTCACTCACTCACTCATATATTCATTATCAATCATCATCATAATCTTTGTCTAATATTTAATATTACGGCGCCTTTATTTCGTTCATTTATCACTACCTTCACAAATCTAATAGTCATTAAGCTTAGTCAGTATTATCCTTCCCTTTACTCATCAAATATTTCATAAAAGTATTTATCATATTTTTGGTAAAACAATTTGGCGCCATCTATGGGGATTTTCTAGTTAAAGTCTGTAGTTTCTGTTAGATCTAGAAGGAAAACAACATCATATACACGTACACAGCTATCTCTTTCCATCTGCACAAACTAAGAATCGCAGGAAGAGGAGATGAAAGGTTAAAAGCCATAACAGATGTTACCGGTAACCTCATGAACACCATTAATGAGGGTAACGACGGAGGAGAGCTGAACGCCACACCCAGCGTCACGACCGGGCAAGGTGGTTTGCCCCCTCCCCGCGAAAGTGTAACTGTTGTTCGAGAAAGAGGCGCTTCCATGTCCACAGCTGAGGAAGCTCCACCAGCGGTGAAAAGGTTACTAGAAGCATGGTTGACAAGTACACTGAATGACTTCCTCGACAAGCCTACTCAAGGAGTGGCTCAGAATGCCACACCAGCAGAAATAACTACCACCGACGAGCAGCCCGCTCCCCACCCAACAGGTAACACTAACGCTACAGTTGATACAGGTAACGATGCACTGGCAGCCATACTAAGGAAGTTGGAGGAAATGAAAAATGAAAATAAGGCACTACGAGATCAGATGAAGGAACACTAGGAGAGGGTCGACAAGATACCTGGTGCCCCGAAACTCCTACCCAAGCAGAACGTTGGTCGGTTCGTAGAGCAACCATATATCGAGGAAGCGACCCCATATCCCATCCCCAAAACATTCAAAATGCCACCATACTTGAAAATATATGACGGCATGACAGATCCTGAAGATCACATAATCCATTACGTCACGGCGATAAAAGGCAACGACCTCTCAAAGGATCAAGTACCATCTGTGCTATTAAAAAAATTCGGCGAAACCCTAACAGGCGGAGCCCTGACATGGTACTCACAGCTCAGTGGCGAAGCCACATGATGATTGACCACCCTTTGTTGAAAAATTGCACTGTATATATAGGTAAAACATTACGATTTAGACGTATATAACGCATATTGAACACCCTTTGTCGGGAAATTTTTTCACTCCTTTTAAATTTGAACACCCTTAGAATTTTTTTTAGCTTCCTCACTGTCACAGCTGCCAGCGCAATCCATAACAACGTTCGAAGGAATGGCTGACAAGTATGTAACCGCCCACGCATGAGCAAAAAAGGCCGAAGCCAGGGTGAGTGACATATTCACCGTTAGACAGTCGCCCGACGAGGGACTCAGAGACTTCCTCGCCCGATTCAACAGGGTCAAGATATCAAGTGGAATTAGTCGAGGTGCGCGCAAACTGGCTCGGCAACCACGATTATAAAAGAAGAAGAAAGAACTTCAAAATATCTAAGGAAGATTGCTGGTGGGAGGTAGTAGGTACCTGTAAAATAGTTGAGGTGCTCACAAGTTGGAACTAAAACCGCTATCATAAACAAAAAAGAAAAAACAATCTAAGAAAGACTATGGATATTAGGAGGAAGCTATCAGTGAAGAAGAATTTCACTCCAGTATATTTGTATTTCTGATTTTTGATGATGAAGTTTGTAAGCTTGTTTGGCACATTGTCAATCTGATCATTCAGTTATGCTCTTTACTTAGTAACAGGTGGTTTAAGTGGAAAGCGAGGAAAACAGAGATAAATTATGGTATTCTCTATGGTGATGAGTTGTTCGCCTCATCTCTGTCTTCCTAGGAGCCGCATGGTTATGCAGAAAACAATCCGGTGCTCTTCTTCTGTTTCGACAGCGTCAGCGTCTGAGTCCATCCAGTTTGATCTTAAGAATTATTGGACAACTCTAATTCATGATATCAACCAGAAGCTTGATGAGGCGATCCCAGTTAAGTACCCAAATCAGATTTATGAGGCCATGTGCTACTCCGTTCTGGCTAAGGGCCGCTTGTGAGCTTTTTGGCGGAAGTTGCCTTGCTGCCTTTCCCACTGCCTGCGCCTTAGAGATGGTTTGTTCTTCATTTTCTGTTTGTATTCATCATTTAATTCTTTTAGGGTTGAGTTAGGCCCAAGGCCTTTTTGGGTTGAGTTAGGCCCAAAGTCCATTTATCATGGTATCAGAGCTAGGCTCATCCCAATTATTGTTACTGATGTTGAGCCCCCATTTATGTTGTTGAGTTAGGTCCAAGGTACATTTATCATAATCGTTTTTATACCTTTTTTTTATTTTATAACGGTGGTGATCACACCAGTTTGCACGCACCTCAACTAATCCACAGGGCATTAGCTAAACTCTATCAGCACAAAATATCAGGGTAACTCAGCCCATCAAAACTTAGGCAAATGGAAAGAATTCACCTTGTGACGCCTCTATTGGGATTCATACTTTGGTCTCGAAGGTTGTTACCTCATGTCTTAAAGGCTGAAATATTATTAGATTAAGTTCAGATGTATGTCTTTTTTGGCTTCTTGGTGCAAAATGAGCAACATGAATGATGAGCTTCATCTGCCTTGTAGAGTAGTGGGAGCTGATTTTTCGTAACTATTTCTGCACAATCTTTCTGCATTCAGGTCATGAGATTTAATTTTACTTATCAAAGAAAAAAAAGCTGTGCTTATAAATTCAAGATAAAACTTTACAGTTTTGTAGATTATGCTGCAGATAGAGGCTTTAGCCTTGATAACTAAGTCTAAATTGTATTTGACATAGTTGTCTTATGTTTAATCATGATATTTGACCAGAACTAACAAGTTTGTTGTAATTGCTATAATCTCAGCTAAATAGCACCATTATTTTCCTAAAGCCTCCTAAGGCTGTAAATATTCCAACCTATGTTGCTTGCACTCTCCGAAAATGTCTCCGTGTGCGTGTCGGATCCTTCACAAGTATTGTATTTTTGGAGGATCCGACACAAGTGCAACAACATTTTGGATAGTCCGCGTAACATAGATACCAACTCTTAGCTTAAAGATAATTCAAACGGACAAATATTTTAGGGGAACTAATACCACAGCTTTTTATTACAAGCAAATTCACAACAAAGTCCAAATTAACCGGATGTTTTTCTTGGTACTGCTTTCAAAGGTTGGAATTTTCTCACTGTCATTCCCATTCTCTCTTTCATATCCATTGATTTAGGAGTGACACTTTCAGGAAGTTCCCAATCAAATTCATGAAGCAATGAGCCCAAAACGACGTGTAACATGCGATTACCTAAAGGAAGTCCTACACACATCCTTCTACCAGCACCAAATGGTAAAAACTCAAAACATTGTCCCTTGAAATCAATCTTCGAGTTAAGAAACCTCTCAGGCTTGAAATCCAAAGGGTCGTCCCAATATTCAGGATCTCTTCCAATTGACCAAACGTTAACGAACACTTGAGTGTCTTCTGGTATGTCATACCCCATGAATTTGGTGTCATGTATTGCTCTTCTTGGTACTAAGAAAGGAACAGGAGGATGTAATCGTAGCGTTTCTTTGATCACAGCTTGCATATAAGGCAGATTGTCAATGTCGCTTTCTTCTAACTTCCTGTTTTTTCCTACTATCTCAGAGATCTCAGCTTTTACTTTGGCCATTGCTTCAGGGTGGCGTAGGAGCTCTGTCAACGTCCATTCAATGCTGCTACTAGTCGTCTCTGAACCGGCTAAAAACATTTCCTGCATTTTGTATCTAATGAAGATTTATCTCAAACCAAGAGGTAAGTACATTGTACACTAGCATACTTATTTCAAGATCCTATGATCTTAATTGTTACATTTGGCTAATAGAGTCAAAGTCTATACTAAGGTCCCAAATTAGACCAATGAGATTTCGTCTGCTATATTTAAATCTTATAAATAAGGGCTTGTGAATTGATCTCATCTTCAATCAATTCATCCAAAATATGTTCTATTACCTTCATTGATAATAGCCAAAAATTTTGGACATATGTTATTTCTTGCAACTTCGTGAATAGTCTAAATACTTTTGCAAGAATGCTATAGAGAAATGCATATTACATGTGCTATATATAGAGAACAAATAAAAAAGGACAGCTTGGTGTTTAAAACATGTGTCATTCATGCAGGTTCCGAGGAAGGGCTGCATCCCAAGGGATTTGATGTGGGCAGCCTACCTTAATGCAAACATTAGTCACTAATTCCACGGCTCGAACTTGTTGCTCTAAAGGGTGGAGACAACTTTGGTGTTGCTCCAAGCTCCCTTTCTATTTATCAGAAACAGAATTTTCAAAAAATTGGTTGAAAGATGAGGAGTCTTGGAGTTGGAGCAACGGTCAAGTTGTCTCCGTATTACCTATAAGTCACGGGTTTGAGCCATGGAATCAGCCACTGATGCTTGCATCAGGGTAGGCTGCCTACATCACACCCCCTTGGGTCTGGCCCTTCTCAAGACCCTACGTGAACGCGAGATGCTTTATGCACCGAGTTGCCCTTTTGATTGAAATATCGCATTCAGATCAAAATTTTATTCCCTTGCTTGTCTATTGAGCTGATAATCTTGGAAAACTTTAGGGGATCGAGTATATGAAAACTAGGAAATGTGAAGCAAACTTGTAAGACACATACCAATATGAATATGTTGATCTGATGTTCTGATAACTTAGCTGGTTCATCTTTTCCACTACCCTCAAAATCAAGCAACACATCCAAAAAATCTTTCTTCTTTTCACCACCATCTTCTCGCTCCTTTATTCGTTCCTTGACGAATGTAGAGGCGATTTCCAGAGCTTTTCCCATATCGCGATGCATCTTCTTGTTTAAGCCTTGTAAATCAAACCTCCTAAGACATGGAAAAATGTCTGAGACATTCGGATTACCTGACCATTCCATAATCCTCATCATGGCAGTAAAGAACTCGGAGGCCTTTTTGGACCCTGGATGTACTAAATCGCGCGAAAACATCAAATTCCCTAGCATATTAAACGTTGAAAGAAACACAAAACGCGTTACCTCAATCTCACTTCCCTTAATTTCCACAGCATTCACCTCTTTTTCAATCCATTGAAGCATATCATCTACACATTTTCGTCTGATATGTACTGTTGCATTGATCCTTTTGTTTACAAACATTTCCACAGTACATATCCGTCTTAGCACGCGCCAATAGGTGCCATATGGGGCAATAGCTAAGGACCCTTTGTTGTAATCATGTACCAACATGGTGTCCACAATTTTTCGATCAGCAAAAGCGAAATCATGATTCTTGAAAAACTCAGCAGCTGTTTTAGCAGACAATATTGACATGGTTTTAACTGAGCCAATACTGAACCATACAATAGGACCATATTTGTGTTTAAAACTTGCTGTAGTCTGATATGGTAATGTTCCAAGATCAAACAAGTTGCCAAAAATAGGCAATCCAGGTGGTCCTGGAGGCAAATTGTAATAACAAGACTTTCTTTTGGAGAATACTATGATTAGGGTTGGTACTAAGATAATTGCAGACCAAACAACATAACTCCATTCCCACTCCATTTTCCTCAAATTTTCAGGTTTTGTGTGTGGTTCTTCTCTGTTTCTGTTATTGCAGAGTATCTGCAAGATATATGATTATTTATAGATATATAATACTCCCTCCTGTGTGTTGCACTTTCTTTTTCGGTTTGTTAACAAAAAATGTGTTTGGATTTCGAGAGTCAAATGAATTATTCTTTAAACGTAATTATTTCATATGCGTTTTAAGAATTTCGAATTATTAATTATTGTAATTTATAGTACTTTTTATATAGTTTCAAAACGTAAATTTTATTTTTCAAAATTTAAAGATTTTATGTCCAAATATATGGTCAAAACTAAAACGTTTGAATCTCCAAAAGTGAAAAACGTCACATAATTTGGGACACTACCTTTTTCATATATAGAAACAAATTAATTTTAAAGTTCTCATTTTGCCCTTAGTGAGTGATATATGTCACATGCTGCGCAATCAAGCTGTATCACGTAAAATAGGGCGGAGGGAGTATGACTAATTGAACATGGTTGCCACATCCAACTTCGAGATATGCGTTGATTATAATCATAAAATTATGAAGGTTGGCAGCGTAGTGAAATAGAAAAAATATATAATATAATATTGTCATATGCAAAGTTCTATGTAGCTATGAATTTGTTAATAGATTTTCAACTACAATAGCTGGCAATGTTTAAGGTACTAAAAATATATAGAAGATCTGGGCATGTTAGTTAAGAGATTTGCTCACATTACAAAGTCATTATCATGATTTTGGCAAATCAATTAAGCAATGAATACACATCAAGGGGTAAACGGATAATTAATAAGCAAAAGAATAGGGATAGGTAACAAGACAAGCAACGAAAAGATGGCCAAAAATAAAAACATCAAACTTAAGGGGGTAAACGGGGAGTTTGTTTAAAGAATAGGGATCAGATTGGTAAAATGAGAGCGCCCAAATTGTCGTAACAGGCTGAGCTGGACGCCCTTCTCGCATATTTAAATGCGAGCATTGACCACTCATCATATCCCCTTTAAACTCGCCTGAAGGATCATGTTTTTTTACATTTCACCACCTCAATTTTTTATTGTAGCCAAATCAGCCACATCTTTCTTCATTTTCCGGTGTGGGATTCTTACTTTCCAATTTTTTATTGCCAAAACTCTGGACTATATAGATGTAAACCCTAATTCATTCTGCAGCTATATCATAGGCTAATAATATTGAGATGTTTACCCTTGAGTTTATATTGTTAAAAATAATAATAATTAAAAACGAGATTGAGAAAGCTTGAGGCGTGAAAATGATTTTTCTTGAAAGAGGTTATTGTCCATACACAGATTGATTTGGGAAAATACAGACAATCTTCTCCAGGATACAACAAGCCACTATTTTATACTTGCAAATTTTCTTAATATTTTTGTAAGGAATCGCATGTTTATTTATAGAGCAAAGTCAGGAATTTTCCGAAAAGTCACTTTATTTCATTAACATATGTGTCTGATTAATTTTAAATTCAGATAAAATTAATTTTCTGTGGGAAAGTCCCACATTCCCCACAAGAATAACAAACTATTTAATTTCTTACGTTATACTATTCCTTACTCCTCCGTCCCAATTTATGTAATGATATTGGAATGCGAGTTTAAGACTTTTGGTCTAAAATAAGTGTTAGAAATTTCCGTATCTATAAAATCATCACATTAAAGGCATAATAGTAAGTTTAAATTTAAATTGTTATTGATATACTTATACAAATTTCCGTTGTAATAAAATTTTGCTATAGTTACCAAAAAAAGTTAAATGTACCTTCACAAGTTAGGGGTAAAGTCTGCGTACACTATCTTCCTTAGATCCACTTATAAAATTACATTGAATATGTTGTTAATTTGTTATTATTGTACCAAAAAATAGTTAAATTATTATTAAATATATAAATGTGTCATTTTTTTCCAGATTATGTCCAAAAAGAGAGTGTCACATGAGTCGAAACATCGAAATTATATGAAATGAAATGCTTAATTATGTAACTTTATTTGTTGGGAGTGGAGTTTCATCCCTTGATTGTCTAACTAAATAAGTATCGCCGTCCATGAAAATGGATACATCAGTGGACTAAATATAAGGTAAAAAGATATTCAGATTTTCAAAAATACGAAGTCCCAAATCCAAAATTTAAAATTTTGAAAAAAAAAATTCGGACTCCAGTTCATAATCCAAAAATCCAAATTAAAAATTTAAAAAATTTGAATTTCGGGTTCGCTCAAACTATGCCCACCCCTAAGTGGCGGAGGTAGGATTTCTGCTAAGGGGTTTCAAAAAAGAAAAAACGTTAAAAAATTAAAATAAATTGTGACTAGTGGGAATTGAGATATTGATCTTACAAAGGTTTTAAACCCCCATAACCACTAAGCTATACTTTGCATTGTGTTACAAAATTCAAAACATAATATATAGAGGTAAAACATGGATTTTCCCATTTGGACACTCGAACTTGACGGAATGAGTACAAATAAATACATCTAGTAGTGCGTGTATATCAATTGCGCTTACATGTACAATATGTCATATACTAGACTACTTATTACTTGACATGTATTATTTGTGGGTCCTATTCTTAAATACCAAATAAGCAAAAAAGAAGTTACAAGTTAAAAAAAGAAGAAAGAAAGAGAGAAAAAAACTTGTCATCTCTGTTCACTCACCTCTCCCATCTTCTCCATTCACCTACCTCTATTCCTTTTCTTATTTTTGTTCTTTTTTTTTTCCTTTTCTTCAGTGTTCTTTCTCTCTCTTATTTCTAAATCAAATTCACAACATCACTATGCTCATGATTATACTAGAAAAATAAATCCAGTTTTGAAATTTCAGAAAAAATCAATACGAATCCATGATTTTGAAACAATGGAGGCCGCCCGATACAATGTGAGACGGCTAACTGAGAAGGAGGTGGAGGAGGACGACAATCTGAGCTATCTTCACTATCAATATAAGTAGTATCACATAATAGTCCAGTTTTCAGAGGCACTATATCATGAGTTATTTTTTCTTCCCTTTCAATTTCAGGTATATTTGGTTGGCCAAAATTTAATAAAATTCCAAGCAAAACAGCAGTACAGACAAGAAATGGAGATGTAGCTACTAATATGGAAAACAGAAATGGAAAATATCTGTACAAAAAAGCTATGAAAACACAGCATACTCACAAGGAAAGGATAATTCAACATTGTTTTATAACATCCTTTAATTGAAAACATCACTACTCTCCTCATCTGAACTCCAATCTCTAACAACTCAACACCCATTTCTTTTTTGTTAATATTCTCAAAAATCTCAATTAGGGGGGGGGGGGGGGGGGGGGGAAAAAAA
>ML256467.1:0-24510 GCA_005239495.1 Nicotiana undulata | reverse complement strand
GGGGGGGGGGTGATGGGAAAATAATAACAACAACAAACCCAGTTTAATCCCAACATATAGGGTCTGGGGAGGGTAGTCTGTACGCAAACCTTACCCATACCTAGTGCATGTAGAGATGAGCTTGATTTGTTTTCTTTCTTTTTAATTTGTTTTTTTTGTTTTAGATTTTTTTAATCAAAACTATTGTAGTCACGCGCGTAATTTTTTTGACTTGCACTCACCTTGTCCACATCATCTCTGTCACTGCCACATGTGCATGATCAACGGTCAAATAGGTTTATTAGTTATCGGATATGTGAGTTTGAGTGTTCAAATGAGAATAATGTAAGTTTGTATATCGGCTTTAAAATTCGGTACAAGTTTAAGTGACCACGAGACCATTTAGCCAATAAAATATAACAAATAGTCACATTCGAACGTGAACCGTTGAGCTATAAATAACATCAATCATGTTGTATGTTTCCATTTTCTCCTCATCCCATTTCCCACACCCCATTCTGCAATAATTTGAAGAATTAGACCACTGTTTAGTGCAAGAATTATCCAGTGAAAGAACAAATATCCTAATCTGCTAATTTCAGTGGCGGATAGAGGACTTAATCAACGGATTCAACTAAGTCCAGTTTCTTTAATCATATTTCAAAAGTGGAATGAATTCAATAGTAATCAACTTCATCTTGTCATGAACTCCTCAGGTGCACTCCGTTCCATATAATTTTCGCCATTTTAAAGGTAAAAATCAAAAATAATTTTATGGTTCCGTGAATATAAGTGTTTCTAAAGAGATCGTGAATGCATGAATTATGAATATATGGAAAATTATATGTAAACCAAAGGGAATCTAGAATCTAGAATCACTAGGTTCGAAATGAATACAATCTTATTATATATCTATATTACGCGTGAAAATTAAAAAAAAAAAGCTTCAGTAACTCTTGTTAAACACCCTGGTATCATTTATTAGTATACTAGATAGGGTTGCCCGCGTGTAGCACGGGCCCAACGTCTTATAATGTGATTTTTCTTTCCAGGTATTTTAGTGCCAATAGAGTAATGCTCCATCCTTAGAAATGAAAAAAGACAATAGTAATTAGTAGGGGGTACAACATATGCAAAAGAGTGCGTAACAACACTCTACTACACTGCTATCTATACATATTGCAACCAGGTACTATTGATGCAACACCCACAAAATAGAGGAAATGTGATGTCTAAAGCACATCACAGGAACATTCTGACCCATCATTCCCTTGTAAGTATCAGCTACATTGGCTAGCTCAGAAGTTACTCTTGTTATACTCAAAAACAACAACATAGTGATGAACAGAACATAGGAGAAGTTGTTAATCACCTTCAAAAGACAAGGAAACACAAATCATCTATCTAAATATAGATACATGAGAAGAACAAAGGATAGTAGAGAAGCACTCTCAAATATCCAATTGTGTGTGCCAATTTGAAATTTTGAAGTATAATATTGAGTAGTTGATTCCCAACACTCATTTCAAATTTCTGAGTCAAAAAGTACATGAAAAGGGCACACGAATACTTCAAAAGTTATATTTTATATAAAGTCAGTAGCTAAAGATTTTGACTCCTAAATGTAGACTAAAGTGATTCCATAGATTGCCAAAATTATTTTCTTGGCGTACTCTGCCATCTCAAATTGAATGATCACTTTTCTTTTATAGGCTGTCTCACAATGATACCCAATTAACATAAAAGCACAATAAAACTATCTTTTACATATCTCATAGGTATAAAAGTTATGTAAGAACTGTATTTTTATTTCTATATTGTAACGGCCTGATCGGTTGTTTTGAGCATTTACAATTCGCTTCGTAGTTTACGGGCATGAGTAGCTCCGTATTATGTATTATGACTTATGTGAATTATTGTTTTGGTTTTTCAGGTTATTCGGAATCAGTTTGGAAGAATGAATTTCATTGTCGAAGCTTTACGTTGAAAGAGTTGACCATGTTTGACTTTTTGTGAATTTGACCCCGGAACAGAGTTTTGATGGTTCTGTTCGGTCCGGATGGTGATTTTGGACTTGGACGCATGCTCGCATTTGCATTTGGATGTTTCTAGAAGGTTTGGGCACAAATTGGCGAAAGTTGAAAATTTGAAGGATTGGAAAGTTCATAAATTTGACCGGAAGTTGACTTTGATGATATCGGGTTCAGATTTTGGTACGGGAATCAGAATAATTTCGTCATGTCATTTGAGACTTGTGTGCAAATTTTGGGTTCATTCCGGGATGATTTAATATGTTTCGGATCGAGTTTTGTAATGAAAGTTCAAAGTTCGTAGATTTCGATTTGAGGTGTGATTCATCGTTTCTATGTTTTTATGTGTGTTTTCAAGCGTCAATATGTCCGTGATATGTTATGTGACTTGTGGGTATGATTGGACGGGGTCCCGAGGGGCTCGGGCGTGTTTCAGATCATTTCTCTTTAATGTTGCATTGATGAAGGCTGCTGGTTCTAGTGTTTCCGCATCATCGGAAGAATGGACACAGATGCGAGTCTGCAGATGTGGGCAGTTGGTCGCAGGAGCGAGAAAAAGCTAGGTGAGGAGGACCGCAGAAGCGGATTTTGTAGCGCACCTGCGTGCGCGCAGATGCCGGATCTGGGAGAGCAGGTGCGATGTTCTTCGTAGAAGCGGGATCTTTTATCCGCAGGTGCAGGGGTTGCTGAGCATGGATATTTTCGTAGAAGCGACACATTGACCGCAGAAGCAATGGTCGCATATGCGACGAATTGTCCGCAAATGCGGAAGTGCTGGGAAGAGGTTATAAAATCTAGGGTTTTGGTCTTTCTTCATATTTGAGATGTGGGACTCGGATTGGGGCGATTTTTTGAGCCATTTTCATCACAAGGATGGAGGTAAGTGTTATACACTTGGTTTTGATATTATTTCATGAATCTATCTTCATTTTTGGCAATTGGTTGATGAGTTTTAAAGAGAAATTGGGGGTTTTGGCCTAAAGTTTCATAATAAGAATTTTTGAGTTTTGAACATCGATTTGGAGTCGGATTTGAGTGATTAGTATGGTTGGACTCGTAATTGAATGGGTTGTCGGATTTCGTAAATTTTTGTCCGATTACGAGGTGCGGGTCCGGGTTGGGCTTTTTGGTCAATTTCGGGTTTTGATTTAAGATTGATCTTTTCTGATTGGGATTGGTTCCTTTAGCCTTGTTTGATGTATTTGAGTTGTTTTTGGTTAGTTTCGAGTCGTTCGAAGGTCGGAACGCGTGTGATGGCATCTTTGGAGCTTTGCTTGGTTTGCTCGACATTGGTATTGGCTCATTCGAGGTAAGTAACTCTTTTAAACTTAGTGTTGAGGGTATGCAACCTCGAATTACGTGTTATGTGATTGATGATGAGGTGACGCACATGCTAGGTGACGGCCGTGTGGGCGTGAACCCTGTGAATTGTGACTCCGTTGTTTTCATGGCACTGTTTAGTGTCCCTATTTTGTTGATATCTGTGTTATCACCATGTGATTAAGTAATAGAGCTGTCAATCATGCTAAATAACATGTTTAGGCTTTATGTTGATATTGTTAGGACCCATCGTGGTCATTTCTTACTGTCATCTCACTGATTTTACTGATATGTTCGTACTCAGTCATATCCATGCATTCATATCATATGTTAGTCTTAGTTGTTATTTATTGATACATCATATCATTGTTGTCAAGCTAGTTTCATGACATTGAGAGCCCGAGAGACTGGAGAGATTGATGACTGAGTGAGGCTGATGGCCTGATGGTGAGGATGTTAATGGGATCGGGCTGCACGCCGTAACACGTTTGATTGATTTATGCCACGATTGACTTGTTATAGCGCTTGGGCTAAAGGAGCCCTTCCGGAGTCTGTACACACCCCCAGTGAGCGCAAGTACCTACTGAGTGCAAGTGTCGAGTGCCGAATGATGAGTGATTGGGAGGATCGAGTGACTATGAGGACTTAATGACTGAGATGATTAAGTGAATTGATACTGTGAGGGCATGCATATGGTTTTATCACTGAGTTGCATCGCATTTGATATGCACACTTGACATACAGGCACATAGATGCATTTTTCCTCATGTTGTACGGTATCACGTCATTTATGACCTCTCAAACATATTGAATATAGGCATGGAGATGTACTTTCCTTATGCTATCTGAAAGTGAAACATTTACGTGATGAAAAGATTGGGAAAAAATTACATTTTTCAAGGAAGATTACAGTTTTCAACTTACTCATATTTTTGGAAAATGTTCGATAAAAGACTTGGGTTTTTCACTATTTTATTTGAAAAGCAAAACTATTTTGGGAAACTATTAAAAGGCTGAGCATTTATCTCTAAGCTACTTCTTTATTTAATTGCTTACATTGTTACAAACTACTGTTGGTTATTGGTGTTGGACCCGACCTATGTTCCAGCTTGTTACTACTTTCAACCTAAGGTTAGGTTTGTTACTTACTCAGTACATGGGGTCGGTTGTACTGATACTACAGTTCTGAACACTGCGTGCAAATGTTGGCTGCTATTGTTGCTGTGTTCGATGATCGCTGGATTTGAAGTGGTACATGCGTCCTTGTGGTAGGTGCCTCTTTTGTTCGGGGTAGCCTTATATTCTAAAACTATGTTTATGTACTTTCAAGTAGACGATGAATTATTTCTTTTCAATTTTGTAAATTCTATTCTTAGACGCTCATGATTTGTACTACCAGTCCTTGGAAAATGTATAAAATTCAGTAAATTACTTTCGTTTAATTGTCTTGTTAATATTGTTGGAATTGGATAATTATTAGTTGTCTTACCTAGAGGTTTAGGTTAGGTGACATCACGACTAGTGGATTTGGGGTCATGACAAGTTGGTATCAGAGCTCTAGGTTCATAGGTTCTACAAGTCATGAGCAAGTGTCTAGTACAATCTTGTGAATCAGTATGATGATGCCCATACCTATCTTCAAGAGGCGACAGGACATTTAGGATATACTTCCCATCTTTCTTTTCCTTATCGTGCGGTATTGATTCAACTTGAAGCGTAACCCTTTGAATTCATGATCGCTTGGTATCAGTTGTACATCGATGACTTATGATTCTAGGGAAGGTGCGAGATATAAGTTCAGTATGCTGATGATGGGCCAGTCTGGAGGAATTGAGGCTGGGTTTTGACTGTAGCTTGAGCACAGAGATGTTGATTGTGTGAGCACGTGCTTTTGGATTTATATTTTCGGTAGTGTCTTTATTAGTGGAATTTGTGGCTGTATGGCTATGTGGTGAGTATGATTTGACTATGAGATTTTGTTCGGATTGTTTGAATGTGACGAGAAGGGTTACTTGAGATGTAGCAAGGACTTTTGGGTGTTTGATTTCTGTCTTGATTTGGCATATGGTCTCGAGTTATCGGTGTGTTGAAGGACCTATCATGTAGTTTAGTTATGGAGTGAAATAGATCTTCATGTTGTGTTATGAGTTCAGACTCAGAGAGATTAAGTGATTGCGTAATATTCATGATTGTGGAAGGGTATGGAAAGATGTCAGTTTGAGGCTAAGCAGGTGGGTTATCTCCTGCGGGGTGTCCTGAGGTTGTGTGTGATCCCTATGTTGTTTTGTAGCGAGTTCTCTTTTACCAGTGGATTATATATGTTGCAATTTGAGTTTGGATCGCTTGTGGAAGTTGGCTCGACTATTATAAGGGTGAATGCGAGAGTTGCAGATAATTTGAAGTATTAGATCAAATTTGTGTTATATGAGCTTATGAAAGATTTAGTTGAATCTCACAGTGGTATTATGGCAGCAATAGAGTATGGACATTGTGAGTTATTATGTGTTTTGATACATGGATTTGATCCAAGTGGGGGAGTCTACTATCGACAAGTAGATTGCACGATTATGTGTTATAATGGTTTCAGTTTGAGGTATAATTGTGAATCAATCATGACTTGCAGAGGTGGAGATTTAGAATGACTCGAGTAAGGGAATTTCTGGATACGGGTTGTATTATACTCTATGGGTATATGGGAATTATGGAATAATTGAGTGGTTAGTTGTGAATGATGTAGTATGCATGGAGTAGGAATTTGCTCAGTTTCTTAGGAGTGTGGGTTACTCCCTTGGGTGTTAGTGTGCTAATGGGGCACGGGTTGTTCGGTCAGTTTAATTGAGATTTGAGAAAAATGGATGACTCTCGAGAATGGTTCTAATGGACTCAAGATTTAAATGTAGCGATTTGGAATTGTCAAGATTTGTAGATGACTAGGACCTGATAGTTGCATTTGAAGGTGTCGAGACTTGTGGCATTTTTATATCATTGTGGATTATGCATTTCTGTAACAAGAAGGTGAAGGAAACAATTTAAGGTTTGCATAAGGTCTCTTTAGAGTGGAAGTCTCTGTTGTGGTGCTTCGAGGTGCTTAAGAGGGAATTCAACGGCTTATGGGCCTTAGGGCATTGTGGTTTTATACTAGGGTCTCTTGTGTAGTGAATTTTTGTTAGGGATCGTGGTGTTCTAGAAAGGAGAAGTATCAATTTGAAGGCAATTTGGAAGGGACTTAGAGAGATAGGTCATGGGTATGATCAGCACCGTAATGGGTATGATCGCTTCATTGGGTACTTGCGACATGGCTAGTCTCTACGGGTGTTTCGTGGCAATGCTCTTCGGTTTGGTGACTCGCGTGGCCTGGTTGAGTTAGAGAGATTTAGTTTTGATGGATTGATTATGTGCAAATGAGTTTGAAAGGTTCTCGATGGTTTCTACCACGGTTCGGGGTGTATATTTCCTACCGATATGCGGAACATGTTGTGTATTGTGACTATCTACGGGATGAAATCAAATGGTAGGACTTTGGCTAATTGAGTATGTCGTTGAGGGTGACCCGGAGTGGACTATGAAGTTCTCGTATTTTTTCATATGATGGCATGGTAGATGCAGTGTGTTGTGTGGGATTTGAGATTTGCTTGTGCTAGGTCATAATCTAGTTTTGTAGGGAAGGTCAGAAATTCGTAGGAAACATGGATGGTCTAGGATGACTAAGTAAATGATGGTACTATTTGGTGTGGCTTGAAGAGGGTATGTATTTCAGAAGGGGCAATGTGTTTGATTTGTGGATACTTCACTAGTACTGCATCACTCTCATGGTTGATCAACTGCTGATATTCGTATTTCGCTATGTGACAAGGAAGAATTTTAGAAGTATTTCTTATGGGATGATCGTGTATTAGAGATGTCTTAGACATTCTGGTGGTGGAGTTGGGATCAGATATGGTGATTCGTGTGTTCGATGTGTTTGGAGACAGGGAGTTCTCATGAGCGATTGTTTCATGGTGGTGGGCTGTGAAGTCATGGTTGAAGCTAGCCAGATGATAGTATGTGTTATGATTCAGCCATTGTGGGATTTCAGAGATTTATTTATCTATTGTGGGTGCCCGAAGTCGATTGGGGGCCCATTGGTAGGCCCAATTAAGATGTGTATTCTATACCGAGTCGGATTGGTTGGCTCCATAATGCTATTATTGAGGGATGTGCCATTCGGTTGTTATTGATTTTATTCGTGTTCTGAAATTTCTGTGAGTTACTCTTCTATGATACGAGGAGTTGTGATTCGTTGGTTATATACACAAACAGTGCAGTTCTATTTGGGCTTTATAGCAAAATTTGGGTGAGATGGGTATTTGGGTGTTAAATGATTGATTGGCATTGATTATGTTCATTCCGGACTAGGGTATTGAGTTATTTGCTTAAGTGGTTATAGTCGTGCACTTTTGGCACTAGACGTCAAATTGCGTGTGGTTGTTGATTTTAAGCATTGTGACTTGAGGTATTTCATGTGGACCGGTGTTTAGATGGGGTCGCGTTTTGCAGCGAAGTTATTTTGGGATATGAACCTTTGTGTTAGATTCGTGTGTTTTGGTTGTACGATGTGTGATATGTTCTTAGCATTGCGTTGTGGTGGTAATTGTTAAGCTTGCGGGATAGTTCTCTCGTTTGAGTCATTTTCCATGATTTGAGTACATTTGGATTGTTGCTTATTGGTGCACAGATTGCATGGGTTGTGGCTTTAGATTGTATTGATGTGTCATGTCACTAGAGTGGTCGTCTTGGATGAGATGAGGTCATTGGACCTAGAATGGATACTATCGGAATTGATTACAACATGTTGGAAGGTTAATATCAAAAGTCGACTTAGAAAATTTTCTATAGTTCTTGCCGAAAGAGAGGGAGATTTTACAACTGGTTGATCTGATGAATGGTTATGAGTTTCTGCGTGTTTCTTTCATCATTGGAAATATATGAAGGTGTTAAGACGAGGCTTTGTTTGATAACAGGTTTATTACCGGCATTGAGTTGTTTTGAGCAGCTACGGTGATTAGAAGTTATCGCTAAGAGTATTTGAGTTTTGAAGTATATCATGTGATTACATCGTGGGTTATGGATATGGCTTGATACAACTTGTTCAGGCTTACACAGTGTGTAGATGCGAGGTTCTGATCTTATAGTAAATTCCAGATGTTGGAAACTGAATTCTAAGGCTTATGGGTTAGGTTGAATTAAGAAATTTCAGTTATGTTATGTTATCAGACCTATATGGGATAGGGTCACGTAGTATCACCCCCGGGTATGCGAATGGTAAGGTTACGCTGCGGTTTGATGGCTTTGAGAACAACCCTTGGCACGTTCGAGGACGAACGTATGTTTAAGTGGGGGAGAATGTAACGACCCGAACGGTCATTTTGAGCATTTGCACTTCTCTCGGTAGTTTACGGGAATGAGTAGCTCTGTATGATGTATTATGACTTATGTGAATCGTCGGTTTTGGTTTTTCAGGTTATTCGGAATCGATTTGAAAGAATGAATTTCATTGTCGAACTTTAGGTTGAAAGAGTTGACCAAGTTTGACTTTTTTGTGAATTTGACCCCGGAACGGAGTTTTGATGGTTCTGTTAGGTCCGGATGGTGATTTTGGACTCGGGCGTATACCCGGGTTCGCACTTGGATGTTTCTAGAAGGTTTCGGCACAAATTGGCAAAATTTGGAAATTTGAAGGCTTGGAAAGTTCATAAGTTTGAGCGGAAATTAACTTTAATCAGATTCACATTGTGGTTTCGGGAATCGGAATAGCTTTGTCATGTCATTTGAGACTTGTGTGCAAATTTTGGGTTCATTCAGGGATGATTTAATATGTTTCGGCGCGAGTTTAGGAAATTGAAAGTTCAAAGTTCATAGATTTCGATTTGAGGCGCGATTCATCGTTTCAAAGTTTTTATGTGTGTCTTAAGGCCTCAAGTAGGTCTGTGATATGTTATGTGACTTGTGGGTATGATTGGACGGAGTCCCGAGGGACTCGGGCGTGTTTCAGATTAATTTCGGATCATTTTTCTTCAATGGTGCATTATTGAAGGCTGTTGGTTTTGGTGATTCTGCATCCCCGAAATAATGGACGTAGATACGAGTCCGCAGATGCGGGCAGTTGGTCGCGGATGCGAGAAGAGAATGGGTGAAGAGGACCGCAGAAGCGGATTTTGTAGCGCACCTGCATGTGCGCAGATGTGGGATCTGTAATATTATTGGAATTGGATAATTATTAGTTGACTTACCTAGCGGGTCGGATTAGGTGCCACCATGACTAGTGGATTTGGGGTCTTAACATATATGAAACATTTTGTTAGTAAATTGCTTACGGACACGTCTCTTGATTAGGGATCTAGAGATTTACTCCTTTAAATTTTATTAGTAAACAATATTACCAACAATTTTGTTTTGATCCTAAAAGTTTGTTTCCAAAGGCATCTGAATGCATATTAAAGTAAATGTATTTTGGTTAGAAAAAGTTATTTCTTATTGTTTCTCTTACGATGTGTCACAAAGTGACCATTGCTTATGCTGCAAAATATATATGCAATTGCGCACAACAAAATAAAAATCAACATATTCAGTTAAAATAAATGAATAAGAATCTTTACAACAACAACAATAACATACTCAGTAAAATCCCACTAGTGGGGTCTGGAGAGAGTGGAGTGTACGCAGACCTTACCTCTACCCCGAAAAGGGTAGAGAAGCTATTTTCAGGAAACTCTCGGCTCAACAAGAGAGACAATATGTCACAAAAGAAACAAGAGAAAAGGCATGTAACAAGAAAAGATGTCAGAAAGAAAATAACAACAACAAATGAATGAAAGGACAATAGCACAAAACTATGAAAAACAACAATGTGAACACAACATAGACCGCTAACAAACCTAAACAAAACTCTATTAGACTAACTGGTACAAAGAGGGAATAACTCTCGACTACCCCGTAGCCTACCACCCTAATGCTCGACCTCCACCTGTTCCTATCAAGAGCCATGTCCTCGGAAATCTGAAGTCGCGCCATGTCTTGCCTGATCACCTCGCCCCAATACTTCTTAGGCCGGCCTCTTCCTCTTCTCGTACTTGCCAAAGTCATCCGCTCACACCTCCTAACCGGTGCATCTAGGCTTCTCCTCCGCACGTGACCGAACCATCTAAGTCGCGCTTCCCGCATCTTGTCTTCCACGGGAGCCACGACCACCCTCTCCCGGATATCGTCATTCCGAATCTTATCCAGCCTAGTGTGCCCACACATCCATCTCAACATCCTCATTTCTGCTACTTTCATCTTCTGGATATGTGAATTCTTGACTGGACAACACTCAGCTCCATACAACATGGCCGATCTAACCACCGCTCTATAGAACTTACCTTTGTGTTTCGGTGGCACCTTCTTGTCACACAGGACTCCAGACGATAACCTCAATTTCATCCACCCCAGCCCAATATGGTGCGTAACATCCCCGTCGATCTCCCCATATTTCTGGATAATTGACCCTAAGTACTTAAAACTTTCTCTATTGAGGATGACCTGTGAATCAAGCCTGACTTCCACATCCGCTTCCTTCGTCACGTCGCTGAACTTACATTCCACATATTCTGTCTTAGTCCTACTCAACTTGAAACCTTCTAGAGCCTGCCTCCATATCTCCAGTCTCCCATTAACGTCGCCTCGCGTCTCATCAATCAAAACTATATCATCAACGAACAACATACACCATGGCACCTCTCCTTGGATATGGTGTGTCAGTGCGTCCATCGCCAGAGAAAATAAGAACGGGCTGAGTGCAGATCCTTGATGTAATCCCATAACCACCGGAAAAGGCTCTGAGTCACCTCCCACAGTCCTAACTCGAGTCATAGCTCCATCATACATATCCTTTATCACCCTAATGTAAGCCACCAACACCTCTTTCACCTCCAGACACCTCCAAAGAACGTCCCTAGGTACCTTTTCATATGCCTTCTCTAGATTAATAAACAACATATGCAAAACCCTCTTCCTATCCCTGTATAGTTATACCAACCTCCTGATAAGGTGGATAGCTTCCGTATTAGAATGAACCGGCATGAACCCGAACTAGTTTTCTGATATAGACACCGCCCTCCTTATCCTCCCTTCCACCACCCTCTCCCAAACTTTCATGGTATGACTTAGTAACTTGATACCCCTATAGTTGTTACAATTCTGGATATCCCCTTTGCTCTTGTACACCGGAACCATTGTACTCCACCGCTACTCATCAGGCATCCTCTTTGTCCTGAAGATAACATTAAATAACCAAGTCAGCCACTCCAAGCCTGCTCTACCCGCATATCTCCAAAACTCTACTGGAATCTCGTCCGGTCCAGTCGCTTTGCCTCGACTCATCTTATCCATCGCGGTCACGACCTCCTTAGCCTTAATGCGCCTACAATACCTAAAGTCTCGGTGGCTCTCAGATTGCCCCAATTGCCCTAACACGATATTTCCATCCCCCTCTTCATTAAGAAGTTTATGAAAGTACGACTGCCATCGTTGCCTAATCTGGACCTCTTCCAATTATTTTTGAATAAGAATCTTTGAAATTATTTTATTATTTTAACCAATTCTTATTAAGTAAGAGGATCGGTAGAAAATTCTCTAATCCAACAAAGAAAAGGTCTAGAAGTTCCATGTTCAATTATATCACGACTTGAAATCTATTAATGGTCGCGATGGTTCCTAACACCGCTGTCAGGCAAGACAACAATAATTGATTAACTCGATTATTCATTTTAGTATGTTAGAAATCATAATTTTCCTTCAATTAAATAATCTGAAATAAAATTTACAGAGTAAATGCTAATATTTTTCCCAACTACAATACTAAAGAACTCATAAGTACCATAAAAACGCGATGTCACGAGTGCATGAGCATCAACTAGGAAGTAAATAAAACACAACATCTTTCGGAATATAAATTAGATAGGAAAAATACTATAACTCTGGAGGAGACTCTGCTGGCTGCGGATCGTAACCTGAAATGCAGCTCGCGGCAAGTCCCCCGCATCATCTATCTCCCGTGCCCAAAGGACCACCAGACATAAAAGTACATGCACAAAAATGTGCAGCAAGTGTAGTATGAGTACGTAAATCCACGTGTACCCACTAAGTATCTAGCCTAACCCCATAGAAGTAGTGACGAGGGGCCGACATTGACACTCACTGGTGGTCAAATAATATCGGGTACACTAAAGAGGTGAACAAATATGAGGCAGAGTAAATAAATGAAATAAACAACTGTATATATGTGGTATGATTATCCTCATTACAATAAACTCAAGCTCTTAATTAGTGAATTCCTCCTCAATCGGAGCATATATATATATATATATATATATATATATGTATGTATGTATGTATGTATGTATGTATATATATGTATGTATGTATGTATGTATGTATGTATGTATGTATGTACGTCTAATGGACCACCCCAATATAAATATTAAACTGTGCACGAGGGTCGAACGACAAAAACCATAGATGCATCTATTAAAACTACCGAGGCGAATGACCCGATCCCATGAGAGTGTGGTACATAAATCCTGCTGAGGCGAACGGCTTGATCCCATTAGAATGTGGTACATAAATCCTGCTGAGGCGAATGACCCGATCACATTAGAATAAGAAGTTTGAACAGGTCCTTGACCCCCACTCACGAATGAACATGTGAGTTATAATTTTTAAGGAAAGTTATTTGATGAAAACGCATAATGCGCGAGAAATCCGTAAGAGGAACACCATTATTCCGTGGCAAATCATAAAACTCGCGAAAACTATACAATAGCAAGTCTATCACTCTACGCATGTCTAGTCTCAAGTCATAATGCAAAATAAAGGAATTAAACGAGTAAGGATAATCCTTAAAGTACAAGTACAACATGGTGTGAACCTAAGTCGACCCGGACAATAACATGAATCTAACTACGTACGGACACTCGTCACCTCGTGCGTACGTAGTCCCCGCAACAAGTTTCACACATAAAATATATCACCTAGGGGTAGTTTCCCCCTCACAAAGTTAGACATGAGACTTACCTCGCTCCGAAATTTCATAACCGACTCTAAATCCCTCTAACACCTCAAGCAGATGCTCGTCGCTCCAAAACTATTCAAACAATGTGCAAACCAATAGAAATATACTCGAATACTCATAACAAATCAATTTAGACAAATTCCCAACTTCACTCGAAAAGCCGATAAAGCAACCCTCAGGCCCACGTGCCCGAATTCCAAAATTTTGGAAGATGAACATTACCCATAGCATCATGAACTCAAATATAAAATTTATTCTCAATTCCATACCCAAATTTGTGGTCAAAATCCGAGAATACCATTTCTAGGTTTTCTACCAAACCCCCAAATTTCCACGAGTTTCCATGTTAAAAAATATATATAATCCAAGTATTTAACTTGCAATAGGTGGCAATCACTTACCTTGACATGGATGAAGAAGATGGAGCTCCAAAATCGCTCCTAGATCGGCTCCCATGGAGGAAACAAGATGAATTGAGCCAAACCTATTTTTGCAAACTTATACACTACCCATGCAACCCTTCTTCGCGTTCGCGAGGCCCCCATCGCTTTCGCGATGAACAAAATTCTCAAAAGCCATTTTCAAACTCTTCTCAGACAACCTCTAGTATAATGGCCATAACTTTTAATACATAACCCCAAATGGCAAATGGTTTAACTTTCTTAAAACTAGACCCCAATATCTGCAACATTTATGTTTTTGTCATTTCCTAATTCCTTATAGATTTAGAGATATAATCTTCCAAAGTCAGCCCTGTGTAACAAAAATTTCTTCTTTGCGATTTCCAAACATCTTCTCGGATATCCTGTAGTGTACCAACAATAACATTTTGTACACAACTCCAAATGCCAAATGGTTTGATTTTATGAAAACTAGACAGAAAAGGCTACAACTTTTAATTTCGGATCATCTCCAAATTCTTTATAGATTGCGAGATATAAGCTTCCAAAGTTGGATGACGGACAACATGATTTCCTTCTTCGCGAACGCGAAGAACAGAGGCCCAACAACAAAATCCTTCTTTGAGAACGTGAGAGGCTCCTCGCGAACGCGAAGAACAACACCAGACATCAGAAAACCAACATCTAAAGTAGCCCAAAATGATTCGATAACACCCGAAACATACCCGAAACACACCCGAGGCCCCTGGGATCCCGTCCAACCACACCAACCCGTCCCAAAACATGACATGAACTTGCTCGAGGCCATAAATCACATCAAACAATGCCAACACCATGAATCATACCCCAATTCAAGCTTAATGAACTTTAGAACTTCGAACTTCTACATTCGACGCCGAAATCTATCAAAACACGTCCGATTGACCTCAATTTTTTCACACAAGTCATATTCGACATTACGGACCTACTCCGACTTCCAAAATCGGAATCCGACCCCGATATCAAAATGTCCACTCCCGGTCAAACTTCTCAAAAACCATTCATATTTCTAACTTTCGCCAAATGACCTCGAAATGACATACGAACCTCCAAATCCACATCCGGACGGGCTCCCAATATCAGAATCACCATGCGGAGCTATTCCCGGACTCGGAATCCCAAACGGACATCAATAACATTGAAATGCACTTCAACCCAAATTTATGAAATTCTTCCAAAACGCCAACTTCCATAATAGGCACCGAAACGCTCCCGGGTCATCCAAAACCCCATCCGGACATATGCCCAAGTCCAAAATCATCATATGAACATGTTGGAACCTTCAAATCTCGATTCTGGGGTTGTTTACTCAAAACTCAAGCCTTAGTCTTTTCTTCCAACTTAATGCTTCCGAAATGAGAATTTTCTTTCCAAATAATCTCCAAACTTCCCTAAATTCAATTCCAACCATGCATAAAAGTCATAATACCTGAAGTGAAGCTTCTCAAGGCCTCAAATCACCGAACGACGTGTTAGATCTCAAAATGACCGGTCGGGTCGTTACATTCTCTCCCACTTAAACATACGTTCGTCCTCGAACGTGCTAAGAACTGCTCTGGAGTTGTCTGAAATCATTGTTTAACACCTCGAGCACCTACCAGTGCTAACACAACCCAGTTGAGCATATTAGCTCGAGCCAGTCTGAAGATTCTCCCTTTTTTTTTATTTAGTCAAAAAGGCCTGCTCTCAACATACGAACACCGTATTAGCCAGTACTCACTGTACAAAAACATGATTGTATACCTGTTCTGAATTCACACCATGCACCGCATAATTCACATGACCAATATAACATCCTCTGACAACAATAACCATAATTCCATGAATCTGATGCCCACAACACTCCTCATGGCACATATAAGTCCCGTTCAAACTCTTGTAATACTGCCACGACGGAAGAGATGTGTATAAATTCATAACCAACTGCCTATTCAACAAATCATTGAGTCTCTCCTCCTGACAAGAACCATTACCTCATTATGAATTAAATAACGATATTTACTATATAAATGCCTCATATAAATATGTTCGCACTGATCCCAGGTCCAAAAAAATCTCGTCTCATCTAGTACAAGTTGTTCCGGCAATAAGCCACCACAAACACTACCGAAAGTCTCATATGATGCCACCAGGTGCCAACAAGCCACAAACTCGAATGTGATACATAAGGAAACAAAATCTGGAAGGAACTACTCAACCCACGTAACTAATTAAAAAACCTAAAGGATGTTATAAACCTTCCTCAGAAAGAGAGAAACAAAACACAGAAGAATAGATATGGGGAACTGTACTCGACACCACACTGTTGCGGCGTGAAACCCAATCCACACATGATACCGCTGCGGCGTGCAACCCGATCCAACCATGATACCCGTGGCGGCCTGCCACCCAATCCAAAAAAATACCTGTGGTGGAGTGCCACCCGATCCACACATAATAATCTATAAGGAAATACTTACCGAGCTAAAATGCTCATACCTGCAAAATACCCGAATATCAACCACAACCACGCGAAGTGCATAATACAAATCCTGGGGATACGGGTAACACCATATACTACGAAAGTCAAGCACAACTAAGGTGCAATAAATTAATGACCTGTATCTTGAGAGCCATCCTTCTCTCACAACACCACAAATTACACGGGATCTCAACACGAGTGCGAATAATCAAACTGCCTCACAACCCACGTGGCACAATAGACATTGCACGGAATGGCTGACGATAAAAATAACATCCAGGGCCCGAAGACTCCTCCTTAAACAACCCTAAGCTGAAATGAACACATCTGTCATGATATAGAGCCCACTTTCACATTTAGATCCATCCACGGACCTCAAACCGACTCTGATCGTACCACACTAGTCTAATAACGTTATAGGATCCACACTAACCCTTTTTTCCCCCGTGACACAAGAACAACCATCAAATCCAGAACAAACCTCCGCAGTTCACAACCAAATGAACCGAGCGCCCCTCAGGCATAAATTCTCATATTAGCGATAGTACCACAATCTCCATACTTGGTTTCAATCTTTAATCAATCAAGTGATTACATGTCACACTTATATAATCTTCCCGCGGGATACGCTCCCACGACCTTCTGTATCAGGTAACAAGTCTACACATCCATACCACCGACCATACTAATGCTGTAAAGCAAATCGGGAATCCACAAATCAGTACACCAAGCCTCTTACACAGGACACCGATCTCAGGTGACACCAAAAGACAATACCATCTTACTCTAAACATCTGATTCTTCACTGTTCATCCGAGATCTTGACATTCTTATCGACATCAAATGCAACCTTGATCCTCAACTTCCAATTTCCATGTCACTCACTGCACCTAACATACCAATACGACAAGAATTACATCATAACTCCTGATCCACTAATAGAATCAACACTCCATCATATAGAAACCTTTCACATAACTCATTTTCAGGAGAACCATAGCGACGCGCGACGTAATTCCCATAACCGCAGAAAATACCATCCTCTTTTAGTGGTCTAAACCACCATAACTCTTCCGAGATCCATCCACATATAACAAGACATAGTACTTGAATGCCTCCAGATAAAATCAATTATAGCAACCATCAAGCCTCGCACGTACCGCCACAAATCACATGCATAACTTAACACGCTGAAGGGACTAATCATTGCCACTATCATGCTGATTCAACCATTTCTAACCGAACCAACTTCTTCTAATTTGCTCTGGTCTTGCCTTAGAAATAATACTAATAGCTACATTTAAAATATAACAAACCCAATCCGCGCTCATCCCGAGTGACCCTTTCATGAGACCACGTTGCCTCAGGACCCACGAACTAACTCATACCCTCCTTGAGCGCACATTCGCATATTCAACTGGTACACCCATTCCGATAATTCCTCTACGAGTCCGAAGTTATTTTCTCCCATTACTCCAATGCTACACCGCAGAATGATGATAACATAGAACACTCAAAGCCCCGTTCATAATCCCCTCCAAAAGCTCAATACTTAACCATACCACAGACTCGAAATCCTTAGGCACCGCACTTTAATTTTGAACCTACTAGGACCATTATTGAGAGTCACCCACTCTAACTTATTCCCGAATATAATCGAACTCTAAGGCCTTGCTAGCACATGAACACCCTCTCAAAGAAGCAGCCGACTGAATTCCTTTCCTTGTATATCACATCCACACGAAGCGTAGACTCTGAGTCTTCCCAAAGCGCGAACATGAATCGATAAGGCCAATTATAGGACACCTTCCTCAAATCCTTTGCTCACATTATCACTGACGTTTTATTTCCTTAATCATAATAACCCACCAATGCACCGATAACCAGAAACCACACAAGTAGACAACCACACAATCCAATCATAGACGGTGGGGATCTCCCACTTGGCTTGAAGCTACAATTACATAACCTTGGGATACACCGAGATTCCTTCTTCCCCATTGACATCAACTAAAAGTCCAACAATGCATTCCAAACTCGAAGTCATATTGCATCCAATTAAAATCCATGGACCTAGTCCCTGTCTACCATGAATTCCCAAATGGCTCCAAACTTTCCTCAAGGAGTTTGGCCATCATACCATAGAACCCATATGTTACTCTACCACTCTCCCACTTTGGATAAACCCTCTCCTTTAAGCAACTTCTCGACTTCTGTTGTTCATACTTGACCTTCTAGCAATTCAACCACCGCAAAACACCTCCCACATGTCCTTCCTCATCCTTCGCTTCCCAATTGTTGCCTCAAATTAGAATCCATCTCTGTGACACTTGACCTAATAAATTTCCACCAACTCCAAGCTTCCTAGAAGATCATCCTTCTTGAGCTATCGACATTAGAAATACCCATTTGATACCGAAATCTCTACACTTTCCTATCTCTGACAACTGCTTCTCCGGCACCATTTCACACTACCTTGCCCGAAGGAAAACTGATGAAGACCATAACACCGGCGAACCTTAACGTGTTCAACAAGGACGATGACACCACATCATAATTGAGAATTCCACCATGCTTGAAAATACCGAGTCTCGTTACCCCATTATCCCAAACTTGAACATTCGTAGTCCGATTACCTTTCCTTCGTTGGAAATAAAATGCTGACCTCTGAATCATGCACCGATAAAAAACCTCCTTTCAAGCCATTCACTGCCTCGACACATAACAAACACCCTACCATTACACCTACACAGTGCGATAACAAGGCATGAATCGTCAAAACAATCAATGCCAAATCTCAAAACCCTAGGTAATACTGATACTGAGCTGAAATGACAGGACAACCTTACGCAAGTCGACGATAATAGCCCAATCAAATACGCAGGTAGAAACATCCTGCACAACATCTGTAGTACCATGACCATTCCTCGATTCCTAATTTGTAACAACCGCTTCACGTCACATAAGATTGAATAGGAAAGAAATAAAGGCACAAGCCTCAAAAGAATCAAATTGCACATTGAGGAATCAAGAAGGGAAATTCTCCTAACATCCCTGTAGCCACTCGAAGACGTCTCCGTACCAATCCGCAAGACTCTACTAGACTCGCTCATGACTCGTGAAATCTAAAAGAGCCTAGTGCTCTGATACCATGTTGTCACAACCCGAATCCATTAATGGTCGTGATGGTGCCTAACACAACTGACACGAAATTCAACAATAATTTATTAACTCGATTATTCATTTTAGTATGTTGAAATCATAATTTTCCTTCAATTAAATAATCTGAAATAAAATTTACAGAGTAAATGAAAATATTTTTTCCAACTACAATAATGAAAAACTCATAAGTACCCCCAAACCCGCTGTCACGAGTGCATGAGCATCAACTAGGAAGTAAATAAAATACAACATCTATCCGGAATACAAATTAGACAGGAAAAATACAATAACTCTGGAGGAGACTTTGCTGGCTGCGGATCGTTACCTGAAATGCAGCTCGCGCCAAGTCCCACATCATCCATGTCTTCGTGCTCAAAGTAACACCATACATAAAAGTATCTGCACAAAAATGTGCAGCAAGTGTAGTATGAGTACGTAAATTCACGTGTACCCAGTAAATATCTAGCCTAACCCCGGAGGAGTATTGGCGAGGGGTCAATGTCGACACTCATTAGTGGTCCAATAATATCGGGTACAGTAAGGAGGTGAACATATATGAGGCAGAATAAATAAATGAAATAAACAACTGTAAATATCTGGTACAATTATCTTCCTTACAATAAACTCAAGCTCTTAATTAGTGAATTCCTCCTCACCCGGAGTATATATATATATATATATATATATATATATATATATATAATGGAACTCACCAACAGGTTGTTATAATTCAAATCAGGGAAAGACCCACAAATACTGTGGCTTCTTGCCAGATATTACGCACGATTCCATGAGGTATTTTTATAGGAATGCCGAGGCGTACCGCCAGATCCAACATATATATTAAACTGTGCACTTTCGAGGGTCAAACGACACAAACCATAGATGCATCTATTAAAGTACCGAGGCAAACGACCCGCTCCCATGAGAGTGTGGTACATAAATCCTGCCGAGGAGAACGACCCAATCCCATCAGAATGTGGTACATAAATCCTGCCAAGGCGAACAACCCGATCTCATTAGAATAAGAAGTTTGAACGGGTCCTTGACCCCCGCTCACGAATGAACATGTAAGTTACAACTTTTAAGGAAAGTTGTTTCATGAAAACGCATAACACGCGGAAATCTGTAAGAGGAACACCATTATTCCATGGAAAATCATAAAACTCGCAAAAACTATACAATAGGAAGTCTATCACTCTACGCATGTCTAGTCTCAAGTCATAACGCGAAATAAAGGAATTAAACGAGCAAGGATAATCCCTATAGTACAAGTACAACATGATGTGAACCTAAGTATACCCGGACAATAACATGAATCTAACTACGTACGGACTCTCGTCACCTCGTGCGTAAGTAGTCCCCGCAACAAGTTGCACACATTAAATATATCACCTAGGGGTAATTTCCCCCTCACAGAGTTAGATAGGAGACTTACATCGCTCCGATATTCCATAACCGGCTCCAAGGCCCTCTAACACCCACTACAAGAAAAAGCCTTATCTATGACCAACCTTTAGGGACGAGTTAATAATCCCGTCGCAAAAAATATATTTATTGGGACGAGATTATATTGCGGTCCTTAATGCTATAGTTTATTGCGAAGGTATTAAATCTGGTCCCTAAAAAAAGTAGTAACTGGTCCCAAATTATAATTGAGGGGCATTGAGCTGTGAGTTTGCCGCCAAATCTAAAACTAAAATATTAAAAAACTATTATTTCCTTAAAAATCAGGCGCCAATGCTATTATATTGAAATAAAAAATTGTAAAAACTAAAAAGACTGTTTTCTCAAAACACAGTCGCACGCCCTAGTTCCGCCGAGCTCTGCAACCCCGTCGCCTCTATCAATTTTCCGTCAAGTTCTTCCCGTCAAGCACTTTCCCGTCAAGCACAGTCGCGCGCCCTAGTCGCCTCTATCAATTTTCCGTCAATCACTTTCCCGTCAAGCTCTACCCTGTCGCCTCTATCAATTTTCCGTCATCTCGCTCGTTTGAGAATCCGTGGTATGCCCCCTCTTTCAAGTTGCTCTTTTTCCCTGATTGCTTCGCTTATTCGAGTTCTTTGATCTTCTTCTTCTTCTTCTCTAATATAAAATATTTGGTAAGGTTTAATATTTGGTATTTTTTTTCTTTTGCAAAATCAGTGAAAAGATTATTGGGTTGGGATTCCTAATTTGATAATTTAATTTCTGAAGTTTATTTAAAATTTAGATTCGGTATTCTCTGGGCAGATTTTACTTGCTTCTTTTGCTTCGTTGATGTGTGTTTCTGCCTTCCCCACCTATATAATCCCTGTTGATTATAAGTTCTTCTTCTGTTTCTGTTGATTTTCAGAAAAAAGTTATATTTTTAGTCCCCGATTATAACCATTTATTAGTTACTTAAGTAGAGTAGGATTATTTCAGTTTTTCCTGTTTTTTTGGAGCTCATATTATTAGGTGAATTGGCTCTATTACATATTCATATATATGGGTTGATTCAGCTAGGGGTATACATTTGATTTATCGATTCGATTTTCACCCTTATCGATAATTACTTATCGATTTGTACTTATCGTTATCGTTTCAATAAGGTTTCGATTTTTTCGATTTCGATTTATCAATTTTTGGGGCTTATCGATTCGGTTAATCGATTACACCAATAAGAAAATTTATGGGATTTCACGGAAAGTATATCGCTATAAACACGCCTCACTAATATGATGTAATGAAAAGACTCAGAATATAAAAGATCATAACATATCAGACCTTTTTTCTTTCTTTTGTTAATTGTGTGGAAAAATAGCCTAAAAAAAGAGATAAAAAAAACACGAGTAGATGCAGTTCACAGTAAGTTAAACTACTCTTTATCTAATAGCATAATCTACTTAGAGGCTTCAAAAGCTTATGATTGAATGATCCAAAGACCAACTACAATTGCGAAGAATGCAGTGGGCCGATGGCTTCTTTACATTGTATTCTCATATTCTTCTGTTGGATCTTTAGTCTAGTTTCAATAAAAGGATGAGCTATTAAGTCAAAAGAGTTTTTTCAATTTAGAAATGTACATAGAGAGGGATGAAATTAAAATGTTGAAATTTAACGACTGAAACCATAATCAGCCTTTTGGGTTAGTCTCTAACATCCGAAACTAATCCCAAAACCAATTGGTACAAAGGGTATTATATAATAAGGGTATATTTGTCCTTTTAGTATATCTTATCGGTTTATCGATAAACCGATAACCGAAGAGGAAAAAATCGAAATCAAAATCGATAACTCGATAAGGAAAATTTCGAAATCGAAATCAATAAATCGATAACAAATAATCGATTCGATTTATTGATAAACCGATTCGAATGCACGCCCCTAGATTCAGCAGTTGAACATTATGAGTTCAGTTGTCAGCATGCCGTTGAACCACTGATCATTTGAGTTATTGGGTTCGAAATATAATATTTGTACATATTTAGCAGATATGTTAACACGTATACCAGGTCTGAGCCAAAGCTATTGGTTTCGACTGAACCCACAACTTATAGTATGCATCTCCCCGGTTATGGATCAATGCAACATTTTGAGAACTTTTACTTTAGCAGAAACCTAGTTTGCTTTAAAAAATAGAAATAACCCAGGTAAAAGGATTAAATACAGGTGATTCATAAAGTCGATGGTAACTAATTTCGGATTGAGTAATTGATCGATTCAGTTGTGAAATGCTTGATGGTATAATTATAGTATGAGGAAATCTGTTGTGTCATTTGAGTTAGTGAGTTCTTACGGGCAAATTTCGATTCCATTCAATTCCAAGCACTTTTTTATTTATTTTTTCCCCGTTTCCTTTTTTTTTTCTTTTCGAAATACTTAACCTTATGGATTGGTCATACTCATCAAAGATTAACCTTTATTTAGCAGCTGATATCCAGTTAGGAGGTGTATTCAATATAAACTGAAATACTATAAAGTTGAGTAGCATTATCGCGATTAAGGAAGTGATGATATTAAATAATGAATATGATTATGAGTGAGATTAAGCTGAGATACGCAGATATTAAAATACTACTAATGATAAGAGGATGAAGATGGAGTTTTTCATATATATATATATATATATATATATATATATATATATATATATATATATATATATAATGGCGAACGCTGATTCAATGTTCTAGAGCACCTTAAATTTCAGGGAAAATCTTGTTCAAATTATCAGCTATGTATGATAATAGTCTTAAATTTGGGGGAGGGGGGTATGAGGTTAATTGCGTATAATAACTAGGAAGTATGAAAATAGGAGGAAACTCTACGGTCTCTTAAATATTTCACTAATCTGGAAACTTTGTTTTCATCAATATGTGGAGAATTATCTTAGGAATTGTAACTAATTTGTTTGATATTTTTGACTTGATCTAAAGTAAATAGATACAGTAGGTAACTTTTGGATTTATTTGTTCCTTTATTGATCATTTCAGGTGCATCTGATCGTAACAAGTTGTGCTTGTAGTATTTTTCTTATCTTTTATCTTTTTTCTTTAATATAATTTTTATGTACTCTCTAAGCTTATGGCACCTATTAAGCAATGGATGCAACTTGTTGATAATTGACTCGATGAAGCCTACTTAATCGGAGTGCAAAAATTTTTGGATTATGCTTTTCAAAAAACAGGAGAAGAATATGAAATACGATGTCCATATGTCAAATGTTGTAATACAACTTTAGGAACTCGTAAGACAGTTGAGACACATTTGAAAGTATATGGAATAATTCAAAATAACACTTTTTGGTATCATCACGGTGAAAAGTTAGGTGAGCCACTGTCAGAATCTGAAGATGAAGATGGTGATGAAGGAGAAGAATATGAGAGTGAAGATGAAGTACAAGAACTGTTGAGAGATTTATATCCTAATATTGATGAAAGAACTATGCACACTAATTGTGATGATTTACTTGAGGAGGAACCTGTCACGACCCAAAATCGATCCAGGTCGTGATGGCGCCTAACGGCGAGGTTAGGCAAGCCAACGAACAACAATAACGATGAAAGT
>ML256466.1:21309-42209 GCA_005239495.1 Nicotiana undulata | reverse complement strand
CCCATGTACTGAGTAAGTGTCGAGCCTAACCTCGGCGAAGTAGTGACAAGGCTAGGACAAACAATACATATGTACCTGTGTAATTTTATATAATAACAGGAAAAATGGCAATAGAAATAGCAAGTAAGACAGATACGGGGAGAACATGCTGGGGAGATAGGGTAACAGTATGCTAACACAGCAGTACAAGGTAATAAATGAAACGTAAAGGCAAGGCAAAAGTATAGCTTCTCAATTCCGTGCCGAGTGATTGTGAGGTTATGCACGAGGGGACATTCTGTGCCGAGTGTTATTATATATGCACGAGGGGACATTCCGTGCCGAGTGATTGTGAGGTTATGCACGAGGGGACATTCTGTGCCGAGTGTTATTATATATGCACGAGGGACATTCCGTGCCGAGTGATATTGAGGTTATGCACGAGGGGACATGCCGTGCTTTTTGTTGTTCATTATCTGTTTTGAGAAGTTAAATTCCTACCTTTATCTTTACATTTCAGTTATTTCCCTGTTCTACCGTACCAGCATTTTGTTGCCCCCTTTACCCCCAGCATGTTCTCCCCGTATCTGTCTTACTTGCTTATTTTCGTCGATATTCTCCTGTCATTATATAGAATTGCACAGGTACATATATTATTATCGTTCCTAGCCTCGTCACTACTTCGCCGAGGTTAGGCTTGGCACTTACTCAGTACATGGGGTCGGTTGTACTGATGCTACACCTGCACTTCTTTATGTTGTGCATGCTACGCAGCCGGACCCGGTGATCACTGACGGTCGGAGCATCTTATCAGTTCATACAAGAGACATCGAGGTAGACCCGCAGACGTTCGTGGGCCTTGGCGTCACCTTCTACTCTTCACTTCAGCTCTGTCTTACTTTATATTTCAAAGACAGTCCTACGTACTTATTTTCAGACTTTATTTTTAGTAATCTCTTAGACTGTTCGTGAGTATGTGACACTAGTTCTGGGATTTGTATATGGGTTTTACTTCGAAATTGCTATGTTATTTTTGGGCTATTTGTTAACCTTCGTATTGTTGACCATCGATGCTTTAGTTATCTTATATGTGTTAGTTGTTAATGAATTTTATCTAGTTCAAAAGTTGGCTTGTCTAGCGGGTTCAACGTTATACGCAGTCATGGCCCGAAGGTGGGATTTCGGGTCGTGACAAAAATTCAATTGTTTTACTACTTCGGGAGTAAACGTAATATTGAGTATATATTATCTCAATGATATTACCTCTTCTGGAGGTGAATTGTAATATATTTACATCAAAAGTGTGTTCATATTTACGAGCCTTATTAATATTGTCACATTCGCTTTAGGGAATGGATTAATATTTATCAACATTTCTCATCCTTTAGGGAATGGAACATAATTATATGAGCGTGCATCAATCACACCAAATTGTGTGATGGCTTAGAACATCTTTTAAGATAATGCTACTTCAGGAGAAAATAGAGGCATGCAAGTAATATAGAGAAATTTTCTTTAACTTATCTTCAATTGTAACCATAACAAGCCTAAATTACTACTTCTAGTGGTCATGATAGGTATATACTACTTCTGGTGTTTAACAAATTTAGTTACAATAAGATATACAAAGTATTGCCACTTCTGGTGGTCGTTCTCTGTTAGAGATAAAGTGGACCATAAAATTAAGTCATAACAAGACTTAGAAAATATGCCATTGCCGGTGACTATATATTTCTTGAAAACTCCCATACTTAACCATCAATAGAGATGAAAATAATAAATCATGGTCCCTTCTCGTAATATTTTTCTTCAAAAACAAATTTATGGCATGAACTGCTAAGTAAACCAATTAGGCTCCTTAGGACCAATGAACAAAAATCATAATGTTAGTAGCAAAAAAATAGGAATGCCTGATATGAAGGAAGTACTAACCTTTTGAGTATAACTCTTAATTATGGCGATTGGATCTTATTTATATCCATAGACTTTTGCTAACTCTACTCAACAAATATTTAGTGTTATGCAAAATATGAAAGTGCAAAAATTAATGTCACAAGTCCTTTTCTACAATTCTACTTCAAGATAGTAAAGCAGCAAGGAAAAATAATTTGTCGTTCATAAAGACAAAGTGATATAGTAAAACCTTTAAGCCAAACATAGAATCATTTCCATGCTTACTTTGCTAATATGGAAATATAATACTGACACCAAAGAAATATCAATCGTTCAAACCATTGTAAAAAGGGTATAAATCCATAAATACAACAGTTTGATCTTACTTACAGTGAGAACCGATGCCTTTGGACGAGGATAACTATAGTAATACATCTTTCTAAGTGAGTGCTCAAGGTAGAGTCTCGTGCTGATAACGTGTTATAAAATAAAGACTGTAAAGTAAATAAACCAAAGACAAGTATAGAGAGAGAGAGTGATATCTTATTTAACTTTCAAATTGATGTACATAATGAACTGAAAACTCTTCTATTTATAGAAGAAAGGAAGCAGTTGCGAGGCTTTTCAGGAAGCAGTTGCGAGGCTTTTCTTCAGCTGCTTGTAAGCTGTCTGCATGAGTTGCTTGCAACCTGCCTGTTTAATAACAAGCTGTTGCAAATCATTTCATTGAGTTGCTTGCAACCTGCCTGCATCAGCTGCTTGTAGATAAACTTCAACAGAGTACTAAATGGATAATATTCTTCAGGAACATGATCTATAGCGGATTAATAAATGGACATCCACAAATAATAATTTCATAACACATGTGGATATTACAGTGAAGTGTGCAACACCTATTTTATTCTATTTGTTCTTCTAGAAGGTTCGTTTATAATAAACACAATCGATGACCTGAAAAAATAAGGTAACTTGCTATAATATATTAAAATACACTAATATTTAAAAAATTCTTTATATTATTTATCATATAATTAAATCTTATTTTTTAGACTGGCTTAACTTCTATAATTGGATCTAAGATGAATTTTTTTACTATGATTCATTTTATGTTAGTTTGGAACACCACGTATACACTATGATGAGGATGAATAGTGTATCCAGTGTTTTAAAAGGCGTTTTCGGCAAGAGACTCGGGGCGAGCTCTGGGGCGAGTCGCATCAAAAATGCCCCTGGGCGATGGTGTGGAGCGAAAGTCTCAAGAGGCGTACGCCGGGGCATTCGGGGCGCATTTGTTTAGTGAGACGTAAGCCCCAAAGATTTTTTTTCAAATTAAAACAAATTTTTTGAATAAGTCCTTCATATAATACCTAAATTCTAAAAATTCAGCTTGGTAATTACTCAAAAGTATTAAAAAGGAACTGGAATGAATTAAATTTAAAGTTAAGACCTTTTTTATTGATTGAAGCCCCAATTATGTATCTTGTCCACTAGTCTGCTAATATTTTCCAAAACAAACGAATGTTCATTTTTTTACAAACACAAAGAGAACTTCATTCTCCTTCATAGCAGCAGGTTCAAATTTCAAATCACGGGTTAGTCATCCTTTTTGTTCCTTCATGTAGAATAATTTATTCTTTTCGACTCAGGTTACTTGAGCTTCTAAGTAGCGTATAACAGATTGTTTTGAATAATATACATTTTTTGCTTTATTTTTTTTATGTAATTTTACCTGTTTATAAATATTTACTGTAATTATATTATTTTGTAAAATATTACTCACTCCGGTCCAAAATAAATGATTTTTTAGCCTTTTTTGTGGTCCAAAATAAGTGATTTTTTCAGATTTCAAGAATGAATTAATTATTTTTTTTCTACATTGTCCTTCTAGTAAATAGTGTTGGAATATGTGTTAGGAGTGTTTATGTGAAATGATAAAGATTAATATGGTCAATTTCATTGTTAATTAATGCTAAAAGGTGAATTTCTTAATCTGTGTGAAAACATCCAAAAAATCACTTATTCTGGACCAGATGGAATAAAAATTAAATACATATGGGTCTTACGCCCCGTGCCTCTGGGTTTACGCCTCGCTAAGACATGTAAAACGCCTCACCTTACGCCCAGCCCTCTTAAAACACTGAGTGTATCAACAAGCTTTCAGCCTATTAAATTTGCCTACTGTAAACCCAACAATTTACTTACCATCACCAGAACTAGAGTCTAACAATTCGTTCTACTGATCCCTGTAACAAATATGTGCGGAAAGTAAACAAGGCAGGGACTTTTTACATGGAAACTTTTCTCTCTTACGGGAGTAAAAAACACGAGCCAACTCTTGGATTACTCTCTCAAAACTTCACGAAAATAATGAAACTCTTAGCCTAAAATTCAAAGATCTCACTTAGAAAAGCCTCACAACAGTGCCTTATATATGCAATTAAGGTTATAGATCTGAATACCTACTACAAGATCTAGACAAACTAGAAGAATTAAAACAGACCCAATTGCATGTTCCTGATTCACTATAACATGATGCATCTAAAGCTACGAATTCTTTACTACGAATATAAAAATCATGGTTATTACCTAGCAAACATAAAAATTGGAGTTTGATGGCTGTTCACAATTTGGTGAAATTCTTTAGCTACAAAAATTAAATTGGGAAAGCTAATTCTTTATTGTTGCTATAGTTGATTAGTATCGTGGAAATAACCACCAAAATAGCTACAAATTTATTTCTGTCACGACCCGGAATTCTCACCTTCGAGATCGTGATGGCGCCTAACATTGCACTTGCTAGACAAGCCAACGTTAGAGTAATTCTTAAGCCGGTTTTTAAACAATTCAAATAATTAAAACCAATTAAACTGAAATGAAACTAAAATAAAGTACGAAGTAGCATAATAACAAAAATATCTAAGTACAACCCAAATTTGGAGTTACAAGTGCACGAGCTTCTAGAAATTCTACAAACAGAGTTTGAAATAAATACAAATATTTCGAATAAAATGAACAATAAATGAGGAAAGAGGAAGGGGTCTTCAAGGTATGCGGAAGCTAGCATATCTACCTCGAGTCTCCAAATGTGCTAATCCTAGCTGATGCACCTCACATACATTTGGTACTAGTATCAAAATCTGCACAAGAAGTGCAGAGTATAGCATGAGTACAACCGACTCAATGTACTCTGTTAGTGTCGAGCCTAACCTCGACGAGGTAGTGACGAGGCTATGAAGGGATACTCACGTAATTTAACCTATACAAACGTAGATATATTTTCAATATAATAACAAATAAAGATTTAATATGTATGATTGAGAGGGGACATGCGAAAAAGGGAACAAGAAATGATAACTACAACAGGAATGACAACAAAAGGCAGTCAAATAAATCATCAACCAATGAAAATGGATAAACATAATGAATAAAGATGGCACGGCATCACCCATCGTGCTTTTACTCTCAACCTTACCATGAAGCGATAATAAGGGCATGGCATCACCCTTCGTGCATTTACTCTCAACCTCACCATGAAACAAAAAATACGGCACGACATCACCCTTCGTGCTTTAAGACTCTCCCTTACCATGTAGTAATTAATATAAAAATTTAGGAGATAGAATAAGAAAGAATAAATCTTAAGTCAATAATGATTCCAAAATACCAAACCTCAACTTCCAAAAATACTCAACCATCACAATTAGCCCATAAATACGGAAAGAACGATCAAGTCGTCGATGCACAGTTGATACCAAGCGCTCACATGCGCATACGAATGCGTGGAAGGAATTCAAGGAGTTACGCTTCAAGCTGAATCAATGTCGCACGATAATGAAAGAAAGATGGGAAGTATACCATATATGTCTTGTAGCCTCTCGAAGATAGGTATGGACGTCATCATACCGATCCGCAAGACTCTAGTAGACACTTGCTCATGACTTGTAGAACCTATGAACCTAGGGATCTGATACCAACTTGTCACGACCCCAAATCCAACTAGTCATGTTGGCACCTAACCCAACCCACTAGGTAAGCCAACTAATAACTATCCAATTCCAATAATATTAATAAGATAATTAATTGAAAGAGAACATCTACATCTTATACATTTTCCAAGGACTGGTAGTATAAATCATGAGCTTCTAAGATTAGAATATACAAAGCTGGTATGAAATAAATACATCATCTGACTGAATAGTACATAAACAGAATTTTATGAATCTAAGGCTACCAAGAACAAGAGGCAGCTACAACCGGAACGCATGTACGTCTTCAAGTCCAGCTCCCGCCGAACACAGCAACATCATCAGTCAACATCTGCACGCAAGGTGCAGAAGTGTAGTATGAGTGAAAGCGGTTCCATGTACTCAATAAATAACAAACATAACCTTAGGTTGAAAGTAGTGACGAGCTGGAACAAAGTTCGGGTCCAACACCAATAGCAAACAACAGTTCATAACAACGTAAAGCAAATAATAAAAGAAGTAACTCAGAGATACAATGCTCAACTTTTTCATAGTTCTCTGAAAATAGTTCCGCTCTTCAAGTATATTAGTGAAAACCCAACTCTTTTACAGAAATCGTCGAAAATATGAGTAAGTTTGAAAACTGTGATTTTTCCCAAAAACCTTTCAACAATACATAAGATGTTTCATTTTCATATAGCATGAGGAAAAAAACATCTTTATGCCTACATGTCAATATACAGGTGAAATCATGAATGTCACCCAAAATCAGGTTGCAGAAGGAAATGCATCTCTATGCATGTATCTCAAGTACGCATGCCAAATGCAGTCATCTCAGCGATGAACTGACGTACTCACACTCTCATAGTACTCAATATCACAATCTCATACTTTCCACGCATCACGCTCAATCACTCGACTCACTCAGTCACTCAGTACTGATCAGGGCAGATCTAGCACAAACATAATAACTGCTAGCAACTGTGCTCATTCGGGGTTGTACAGACTCCGGAGGGGTTCCTATAGCCGAAGCGCTATAATCCGCACGGACGACTCACGTGTTGCATAGACAACCACGTGCTATAATATCAATATCAAAATGATAATAGACTCATGGAATAAGATCAAAACCAAGTGTAGAATACTTACCATAAACCTTGTGATGAAAATTGCTCTAAAAAGTGCCTCAATTCGAGTCTCACATCTCAAAATATGATAAAAGAACCAAAAACCTCGATTTATAACTTCTACCCAGCACTTTACGCATTTGCGGACAAATCGTCACATCTACGACCACCGCTTCTGCGGAATATAACTCACACCTGCGAGAAATCAATGAAGGCCCAGCCTACCGCACTTGCGGAAATACTTCCCCTCTTCTGCAGCTAAGAACAACGCTTCTGCGGATGCGCAGATGCGCCCACCGTTCCGCTTCTGTGATCCTCCTCACCAACTCTCACCTCACTTATGCGACTCTTTCGTTGATTCTGCAACCATCGCACCTGCGCAAAACCAACTGCAGGTGCGATGACACTAGAACCAGCAACTCTTAGCAATCCAACATGAAATGAAAATGATCTGAGCCTTGTCTGAAACTCACCTGGGCCTCTCGGGACCTCGTCCAAATATACCAACAAGTCCAACAACATAACACATACCTACTCGAGACCTCAATAACAACATTGGAACGACGAATTGTACCTCAATTCAAACTTGATGAACTTTGGACGTTTCAACTTCCATAACTCGTGCCGAAACATAGCAAATCAATCCGGAATGAATCCAAATTTTTCACACAAGTCACAAATGATATAACGCAGCTATTCCAGTTCCCGGAATCACATTCTGAATATGATATCCTCAAAGTCAACTTCCGGTCAAACCTATAAACTTTCCAAACATTCAAATTTCTAATTTTTGCCAATTTGTGCCGAAACCTTCTAGAAACACCCAAATGCAAATCCGAGCATACACACTAGTCCAAAATCACCATACGGGACTATCGGAACCATCAAAACTCCGTTTTGGGGTCAAATTCACAAAAAGTTAACCTGGTCAACTCTTCCAACTTAAAGCTTACTAGTTGAGTATTATTCTTCCAAATCAATCCCGAATAACCTGAAAACTAAAACCGACGATTCACACAAGTCATAATACATAAAACGATGTTACTCAAGATTTCAAATAGCTGAACGGGGTGCAAATATTCAAAACGACCGGTCCGGTCGGCACTTACAGTAAGTTCCTTACAAAGTATAATTAGTAGGATATTTTGATGCAATTCATACCGGGATAATTTTACATGTACTCATTAAACTTAACACTAAAGTGATACAAATATTTTTTGTCATATTAAAATGACTGGCCTTAACCTGCTATAATAGTAATGTTACTAAAAGAATATGGGCAAATAAAAAGAACTTTTTATTACCAATTGAAAAATCCGTACAAAGAAAATTATCTGAATCTGGGCAATAGCTCCAAGCTATGTCTCAACACAAAATCACCTCAACAACTCTAAGTCTACATTGCTAATCATAAAAGTTCAAATTCTTTCAGTTTCATGCTTCTTTACAGTGAATTTCCTACAAAACTTGTCTAGTAATTGCCTCGCTATTCTTCTTCTTGCTACAGAACGCTCTTTGGTTTCTCTCTAATTAATCACAGATGGCAGACAGTTGCACCCAATGTTAATCACTTTGAATATTTCCGCATTTAAACTCTGTACCCTTGCATTTATATTTAAGTTCCTCTTGCCAGTGCACTGAATGTCTATTTAAACCTTGCGTTGCCACAATAGCTTGTCCCACACTTAGCAAATAACTCACGTTTGAAGAACAAAAGTGGGACTGTGGGAGATATGCTCTTCCTCCTCCTTACATAATAGCATAACATATTGGTGGCTTACACCCCATTTGGCTAGTCTATCTCTTGTAACTAAACTTTAATTATTTTAATATGACAAAAAATAATAATTTTATAGTAGCTAAAGTTTAGTGAACATACGTAAAATTAATCTAATTACACTTAAACTGCAATCAACTAGATGGTTAGATGTTTGACCAAAAAATGATAATTTTCACTTAAACTAATTATTCAGTTATTAAAGGGGTCAATCCCAGTTAAAGCTAATAACTTGAGATATTAGGTAAACTATGTAGATGTGGTTGGCAGCGGTGAGACAAATTTTAATGCACTAGATATTAAATGTGTCGAATGCACTAATGTGTTAGGAATATCAGGTATTAGTTAGCAATAAATGGCACCAAATGTAAATAGAAAGGAATATTCACCCAATATTGAATGAGGTGGATGATTCCTTCCTCTAAAAATGATAAATGATCGGAGTATATGAGAATATGGAGGACTTTCTCGGATCTGGAATGATAAGGAATAATCCAAAAAAATGAATCTCCTTAGAAAGGTGTTCTTTGTATTTATCTCAAGAGCTTACTTTTCAAAAGAGTTCTTATCACATAGAATATTACATACATTTTGCCTTATCTCTCATTCTATTTATATGGGTATCCCCAAAGAACCCTAAAAGTACAAACATAGAGAATATTCAATAGAATATTCCTTCTGAAGATCCCAATATAAAATTAGTTGTTACTTCTATTCGCACTACTCGAGCTCGATCGCGGTTGAACGCTTGGCAACTCGTTCCGTTGATCACTGATCGACCTCGGCCAAACTGCCTATGATAATTTACAAATCACTCTTGATGATCACCCCTTCATGCTGAATTTCCCCGGTTTAATTTTTACCCATATAGTTATTCCCTCAACTTATCGAGGTTGTCTTTTGGTCGACCTCGGTGAGCGGACTTCATTAGTCGTAGTCGAGAAATTCAGGCGGGCATGTCGAGTGGTGAGGATCACGGTCGAGATGGTATTGTGTCCCTTTGAGGGCCACAATTTGTCGTGACGTTGGTTCATAATAACGTCACATCATCATGTGTCATTATTACGCATCTTCCCGATGTGTTGCATCGCTTCCCGTGCCCCTGCCATTTTGATCTTTATGCATTGGCGATTGATTTTCTCGATTAAGGTGCCAGTGTTCTCTCTAAATAGGGTTTGGGAACCCCTTGTGTGATCCTTTATGTTTTCTAGCATTTGAAGCTGCATATTTTCCTCCTTTCTTCTTCTTCCTGAATTCTTGCTCCCGTTGCTTCCATTTTTGCACCTTTGTTTCGAGCGATTTCTTCTACTTCTACCTCTTTCGATTTTGTATCTTCTGCATTCAAAAGTAACTAAAAATGGTCAACGTACCTTCTATCTTTGGTGAGGCTTCTGACACAATACCACTGGCAGTAAGAATACCTCCTCACGACAATGAGGTTGTTGCTGCCTTTGAGGACGAAAGCTTTCCCACTGTAGAGGAAATAGTTCCTCGTAATGACAAAGCTAGGTCGGATTTCTCGAAACCACCTGCGGATGAACCTGAACCTGTGGAGTCTGAAATGGACGCGGCCACCCTCGCTAATCTTAGGGCCAACTACAACACCCCGGCCGACAGCGCCGTGATACATATTCATCGCCCTGGATATTGCGCATTCTACGTGTATCTGTTCCAAGTGGGATATTCTCTTCATCTTCCTCCGTTGGAGGAGGAATTCTATCGCTATTACGGCATCTTCCCGGCTCAGCTCTACCCCTATATTTACAAATGTTTCCTTATGTTGATAAGGTATGCAGAACTGGCCAACCGCGGGATTTCCATTCGCCACCTGCTACACCTTTTCTCACCAAGATTCCTTCGAGATACGGTGTTATATCTTCTCCATCGTGGGAGCAAGAGATTGGTGGTGAAGATGGACGATAAGGCCAATCATCGATTTTGGTTCAACGACTTCTACATTAAGACCGAGCACGTGGTGGCAAACCCCAGTGGGTTCCCTGAAGCGTGAACTTTGCTCGTAAGTATTTTTGCTGATTGATTGCTTGTTTTGTTTATCACGGCGGTGACCTAACTATTCCTCTTCTTCTTTTGTACAACTAAGAAAGAGCCTCCTACGTTAGTTGCCGACATTCGTGACTCGGTTAGTCAAATTTTTCCCCATACATAGAAGATCCGTGAATGGTCGGCATTCCACAAGAAGTTTGGGCATAAACCTTCTGCGACCGGTAAGTCATTCATATCGACCTTCTGTTGCTTCAGCCTTGATGTCTTCTTCTTTTCCTTCACTTCTCTCCTATAGTGGGTCAGTTTAAATTTTGTTGTTTATGTCAGATTGGAGAGCTTCGAGAAAAGTGAAGGCTCCTACCCTCGCTTTTCGTCAACCAGGTGCCTCGACTGGGTCTTTACTTGCTACGGCTGCAGGCAAGTCCATTCAGACTGCCGCTTCCTCTCAGACCCCGGCACTACGCAGACCTATCAGACGGGCGGCGGCCCCATCGGCGAAGACTCCAACTTCTCTTGTATTGAACTTGGTAGACAAGTCATCCCTAAGTGAGGAGGAACTGGTTCCACTAAAAAGGCGGAGAGTGGAAGTCGTCGACGGGGCATCTAGAGTTGAGGAGTCAACAAGGGGCGATCCTGAGCCGGCCATAGCTACATATGAGGGCGACGTGGATTTTTCCACTATGACTTTGTCGCCTGTCGAGGTTACAGAAAATGTTTCTTTGACCGAAGTCATCGTCGGAGAAGGGGCGTGACCAGAGGAGGCAGAGACCGTGTCGAGGAGCGATCTATCACCGTTGGGACAGGCTAATGTTCCTTCATCAGCCGAGGAGAGAGCGAAGAGTGTGGCTGTGGATGGCTATGATACTGGTTCTGACATCGACCCCTTAAAGGTGCGGATGTTCACCGAGGGGTTTACTTGGGTAGAAGCAAGAGTAGAGGGATCCATTCGCACCATAGTCGTCCCATTGGACCGTGACTTACTAATGATCACAGAGAACGGGGTTCCTCTTTGGGTTCTCTCTGCTCTAACGTCGAGGGCAGGACTTTGCAGATGTTCGACGATACCGCTTTGTCGTCGGGCATAGCCGGAATGGCATTGAGGGTAAGTTTTCTGATCTTTCTAGTTCCCGTACCTTATGTTCTCCTCCCTCCCTTTTTTAGACTGACTTCTTTCTTTTGCTCTCTCTTTAGACCATCATTTTGGAGATTGAGAGTGCCTGCCGAGAAGAGAAATGGAGGGCTATTTTAAAGAAAATGAAGGTGAAGTATCGTGAGTACCGCGCCAAGAACCATGAGATATGCAACCGAATTGGCGTGGATGGAAATGTCTAGGCCCTTAGGGATGAGTTGAAGCAGAAGGACGATGAACTCGTGAGAGTCATCGGCAAATGTAGCAAATTCGAGGGAGAACTTAGAGTCAAAGAGGACGAGCTCGAAGTGAGCAACGGGGTCGAGGATAAGTGTGCTAACCTTCAAGATCAAGTGGCATTCCTACGGGCCATACTTGAGCAGAGTTCGATCAGAGCTAACAACTTAAGTGATGAGTTGATCAAAAAAGCGGCAGAGTTGGAGAGGGCTGAGGAGACTAGAGTGGCGGCTTTGGAGAAGGTGGCGGTGTTGGAAGATTCCATCTGCGTCCTCAGGTTTGAGTGGGCGAGTGTGCGGAGACGGCCGCGCTCAAAGAGGCAAGGCTTGATAAGCGGATTGGGGGGATCGAGAAGGAGGTTTCAAACCTTAATGATCAGATCGCGTTCTTGATGACGAAAGGGTGCAGCTATTGGCCCGACCAACTTCCTCTCTCACTTCCACTTATCCCGATGTTGCACAGGATTTGTACGAGAAGTTGATCCATGCCGAGGACCAGTTTGATATATTCAGGGACTTGATGACGGAAGGGAGAGTTTCTAAGGCGGAGTTTGAGGATGCTCGTGCCAAGGCGCGAGCTGCTCGGGTCGCATGTGGTTATGATCCTGCTACACCGGGGGCCGGTGAAGGTGAAGATGAATTGGACGGGCTTGAGCCAAGTGCCTGGTATGAGGACGAATACTTTGACGATGAGGATGACGGTGGGGACGGCGCTGCTAAGTAGTTATGCTTTTTTTTTGTACTTATTTGTTTTTACTTTTGTGGGCGTCCATTCAGCCCTTGTAAAGATTTCTTGTTGAGTTGAAATGCTACTTTTGTTGTTTGTTTCTGAATCTCTTCTGCTTTCTCTTGGATTTTTTTCTCGTTTGGTTGCCTTGTTTAGACGAACTTTGGATTTATTCGTGGCAGATGTTAACTCGAACATGGTCGAGTGTGGCTTTAATTAATTCGAGCGAAGTCGAATGTTACCTTAATCAATTCGAACGAGGTCGAATGTGAATTAAATTTGATCTAGGTCAAATATTATTCTTAGTTAATTCGAACGAGGTCGAAAATGAGTTGGTTCGAGCGAGTTAAACGTCACTTCTAATTAATTCGAACGAGGTCGAATGTTTCTCCTAATTAATTCGAACGAGGTCGAGTGTGAATTAAATTAGAGCGAGGTTGAATTCGAATCTTAATTAATTTGAACGAGGTCGAATGTCACTCTTAATTAATTCGAATAAGGTCAAATGTGAGATAAATTTGAGCGAGGTCGAATATTACTCTCAATTAATTTGAACGAGGTCGAACGTGAGTTAAATTTGAGCGAGGTCGACTGTTACTCTCAATTAATCCGAACGAGGTTGAATGTGAGTTAAATTCGATCGAGGTCGAATGTTACTCTTTATTAATTCGAACGAGATCGAATGTGAGTTAAATTCGAGTGAGGTCGACTATTACTCTCAATTAATTCGAACGAGGTCGAATGTGAGTTAATTGGAGCGAGGTCGACTATTACTCTCAATTAATTTGAACGAGGTCGAATGTGAGTTAAATTTGAGCGAGGTCGACTATTACACTCAATTAATTCGAACGAGGTCGAATGTGAGTTAAATTCGAGCGAGGTCGAATGTTACTCTTAATTAATTCGAACGAGGTCGATTGTGGTATCTTAATTGATGCAGCGTTGATTTGGTGGAGACATGGCAAACTTCATGTACTTGTATGCTTTGCTTACATATATATTGGAGAAGTTTACATGTTTTTTGGGCTCGCATTCCATTCCCAGTCTATCTAGTCCCTTCATTGGTCGACGTGGAGAAGTATTCGAGAGGTCAGGCAATGAACTGGTCAACTTGTGTCCTCACCTGCTCATGCTTAACTTTGGAATATCCTCATCGTCGCCTCGTTAAAAATCTCCCCGAGAAAATCCAATTGGGACAAAACTCAGGTGAGGGAAAAAGAGTACGGCTTGGAGAATATTTTTCCTTAGAAGTTGAAATACTTGAGGTGGGCGATGTTCCAGTTATTGGGTAGTAGTTTTCCTTCCATCGTTTCTAGTTGAAATGACCCTTTGTTTGGTGTTGCTGTGATTTTGCATGGGCCATCCCAATTTGTTCCCAACTTTCTTTCCCGTGGATCATTGCTTGCCTGTGTTTTGGCCTTGAGTACGTAGTCTCCGACTTTGAGTGGTCAGATCTTGACTTTTGTTGTAGTAGCATTCTGCCTGTTGTTTCTGGGTGACCAGCCTTATGTGAGACATGTCTCTTTGTTCTTCAGCTTCATCGAGGTCTTGCCTTATGCGTTCATCGTTTCTCGACCCGCTCTCGTGGGAGTATCTTAGACTTGGTTCCCCGACCTCGACTAGTATTACTACATCATTACCATAGACTAGTGAGTAAGGCGTCTTTCCTGTGCTTCTTTCAGTGTTGTGTTGTATGCCCATAGCACTTCCGGTAGTAGTTCCGGCCATAGTCCCTTGGCGTTCTCGAGATTTTTCTTCATGATATTTAATATTTATTTGTTGGAGGATTCCGCTTGCCCATTGCCCCCGAGAAGATATGGCATGGAGAGTATTCTTTTGATATGCCAATTATTGAAGAACTCGGCGATCTTTTCCAGTGAATTGAGGCCCTTTGTCACAGCTGGTCTCTTTGGGGAGGCCGAAGCGGCACACAATATTCCTCCATATGAGGGTGATCACTTCTTCCTCGCGTATCTGGGTGAATGCACCTGCTTCCACCCAATTGGAAAAATGGTCAGTTAAAACTAAAAGAAATCGTACATTACCTCATTTTGCTGGGAGGGGGCCGACGATGTCCATCCACCATTTGATGAAAGGTCAAGGTAAGGTGACTGAGTGGAGGTGCTCACCCGCTTGGTGGATCATGAGGGCTTATTTTTGGAATTTTTCTCAATTTTCACAAAGTTGGCCGCCTCTTTTTTCATGGTGGTCCAGTAGTAGCCTGCTCATATGAGGCATCTGACCAGAGCTCGATTGCTGAAATAAGCTTCGATGTGACCTTCATGGACCTCTTCTAGAATGCTTCGTGTCTAGTTTGGGCCTAAGGATTTTTCTAGGGGGCCACCATACGTTCTTTTGTAGAGGTCGTTGTTTATGACATTGTACCTGGCCGCATGCATTCAAAGCTTTTTGGCTTCTTTTTATCATTTGGGAGCATGCCGTCCTACAAGTATGTAACAATACGATTGCACCAGTCCCAAGTCAGGTTTATAGTTCTTACCTCGATTTGATCGATCGGTGAGTAGAGGAGAGTGACCATGTTTCCTTCTCCGCTTATACTTTTAGTGGTTGTTGCTATTTTGGCGAAGCCGTCTGCCTCAATATTCTTCCCTCGAGGGATTTGGTCGAGTTGGCATTCATCGAATTCAGGTAACAGCTTGCATATCTCGGCCTGATATTTTTGTACTCTTTGCACTTTGATATGGAAAGTCCCTGTGACTTAGTAGACGAGGATATGAGAGTCGTAGCATAGGATGACTCGCTTAGCTCTATATTTGAGTGTTAACCTTAGCCCTGCAATCACAGCCTCATACTCGGACTCATCATTAGTCATATCCGGGCATTTCATGGATTGGCGAATTACTTCGCCTGTCAAAACCTCGAGCACGAGTCCCAGCCCAAACCTTGATGCGTTAGAGGCGCCATCGGTATACAAAACTCATAGGACCTATATTTGGGGGGAAGTGAGGGCGGCTTCTCTTTCGACTTCAGGCATTACTTTTGTGCTGAAGTCGGCGACGAAGTCAGCAAGCACTTGCGACTTTATCGTCGTTTGTGGTTGATAGGTTATATCACGCCCTCTTAATTCTATGGCTCATTTGGACAATCTACCTGACAGCTCAGGTTTATGCAAAATGCTTCTCAGGGGAAAAGTCATGACTACCGAGATGGGGTGGCACTGGAAGTAAGGTCTAAGATTTCGTGAAGCTACGACCAAGGCCAGGCCAGTTTTTTGAGGTGCGGATACCTCATCTCGGCGTCGACCAAAGTTTTACTAATGTAGTAGAAGGGAAATTGCGTACCTTTGTTTTCTCGGACTAGGACTGCACTCACCGCCACATTGGACATGGCCAGGTAGATGAGGAGGTGTTCTCCGCATTCCGCTTTAGAGAGTAGCAGGGGTGAAGATAAGTACGCCTTTAGCTCTTTCAGGGCATTGACGCACTTAGAGTTCCATTGGAGGTCGTTTTCTTTATTGAGCACGCCAAAAAACTTGTGGCATCTGTCAGAGGATCGTGAGATGAATCTCGATAGGGTAGCTATACGGTTGGTCAGTCTCAAAACCCGTTTCTTACTGGTTAAGTTCCCCGATATTCCCTCTATATATTTGATTTGATCGGGGTTGACATCGATGTCTTGTTGTGATACTAGGAAACCGAGGAACTTCCTCGAGGTTACGTCGAAGACGCACTTTTCGGGGTTCAATTTCATTCCATATCGCCTGAGTATGTCGAAGGCCTCTTTTAGGTGGTCAATGTGATCCTCTCTTCTTTTTTACTTGACCAACATATCGTCGATGTAGACCTTCATGGTTTTGCCAAGTTGGTCTTTGAACATCTTTGTCACCAACCTCTGATATGTCGCCCTTGCGTTTTTCAATCCGAAAGGCATCACCCTATAACAGTACGTCCCTTGGTGGATGATGAAGGTGGTCTTTTCCTCGTCTTCCTCTTCCATGAGGATCTGGTTGTAGCCCGAGTAATCGTCTAAGAAGCTTAATAGCTCATCCCCCCCCCCTGTTGGGTCAATGAGCTGGTTGAGATGAGGCAGTAGGAATGAGTCTTTTGGGCATGCTTTGTTCAGATCAGTGAAGTCCACGCACATCCGCCACTTTCTGTTCTTCTTTTTCACCATGACCACGTTGGAGACCCATTGGGGGTACTTTGATTCTCTGATGGAGCCGTTTTCCAGTAGGTTTTCAACCTCCTCGCGGACCGCGTCACTTATTGTGGAATTGAATTTCCGCCTCACTTATCTTACTGCGGGTAAAATGGGTCAATGTTCAACTTGTGTGTTGCTATCTTTTCCGGGGTGCCCAGCATATATCTGCATGAGAAAAGGCAAACAAGTCTGCGTTGTTAGCCAAGAATTGATGGAATTTACCTGGTTCCTGAAGCTTGTGGCTGATGCAGGCCTTCTTGCTATGGTCATTTTTATCGAGTTGCACGGGGTCGAGATCTTCTACGATAGATCCAGTGGCCTCTATGATTTCGAGGTCTCAGATGACATCTTTCCCTTCATTACCACGCGACCTCGGCCCTGTTAATTGCTATGCCTCATTGGCTTTGCCCTTCATTTGCTGGGTGTACGTGCATTCCTAGGTGATGCGATAGCATTCTTGGGAAGTGTGTTACTCTTCTCGGATGTTGAATACTCCCAAAGGGTGGGAAATTTGATGACTTGGTATAAGCAATGGGGGATGTACTTCATGGAGTGTATCCAAGGCCAACCTATGATGGCGTTGTATGCCGTGTCCGGATCCATGATGTGGAACGTGGTCTCCAGAGCAACGCCGCCGCCAGAACGGAAGTTTGATTTCTCTAGACGCCCGTTCAACTGCATTGTTAAAACACGTTAGTGTGATGCAGCGTGGCACTATCTTATCCTCGAGCTTCATTTGTGCAAGCACTCGAGGGTGGATAATGCACGCGCCGCTTCCATCATCAACCATAATACGTTTCACAATTGTGTCTAGGATGCGTAAAGTAATAACAAGAGCGTCATAGTGAGAAAAAACCAAACCGTAGGTATCTAACTTATCGAAGATGATACTTTCTTTGAGTTCGTCATACCGTTCATGATTGATTGATCGTTTCAGCTTGTGGGTGGTCATGAATTTTACGATGTTGATTGATGCGTCGTCGCCCCCTCCAATGATCATTTGGATGGTTCGAGCTAGAGAAGGCAGCTTTGGTGGACCCTGGTGTTGTTCGCGTACTCGAGCGAAGTTCGCCCTTCCTTGGTCGCTTAGTAGTTCCTTCAAGTGTCCTTGGTGAAGTATATTCATGACCTCTTGTCTTAGAGCGATGTAGTCTTCGGTTTTGTGACCCCGTTCCTGGTTGAATTCGCAGAGGGCGTTTGACTTTCTGGTGTTCGGGTCATACCTCATCTTCTGCAGCCACTTCACTTTTGGGCCGAGCTTCTCCAGGGCGTAGACTATTTTTTAGGGAGAAACATAGAAATTGTGAGCAGATAGTAAGGGGGCATACCTCTCTCGCATCGATGAGTCCCTGTTTGTGGCCTAGATGGGCCGTCTCCATGACGGGGAGGCGGCATAATTGCGGCTCTGACATATGGTTGATGTCTTTCACGGTTGGGCCGCGGACCTGCAAGGTCTCTTTTGTTGTCGTTTCTCCGATCTTTCCTGGATTCCATTTTTACTGAGGTCAACCACTGAGTTGGCCCGTTGAGGTCGTCTTCGTCAGCTCATACTCCGGCGCAGTAGGCGTTGTGTATCTCGTCCCAAGTGGTCGGAGGATACTTCATGAGTCGGTTAAACAATTTTATGGTCGCCCCTGAACCGCTCCTATTTAACCCATTCTGGAAAGATGCTACTGTCATTCCTTCTGATAAATTTGGTAAGGTCATCCTCACACGATTGAATCGAGCGAGGAAGTCTCTCATCCTTCACCGGGTGACTGTTTAATGGCAAAAATGTCATTCACTCTTGCCTCCGCTTTCTTGGCTCTGGCATGGGCAGTTACAAACTTGTCAGCCATTTCTTCGAACGTCTCAATGGAATGTGCAGGAATCTGCGAATACCAAGTTAGTGCTCCCCCGGTTAGGGTTTCACCAAACTTCTTCAATAATATGGAAGACACTTGCTCTTGGCAAGGTCGTTTCCTTTTACTGCGGTGACATGGTCAGTCACATAGTCCTCAGGGTCCGTCGTACCGTCGTATATTTTCAGGTACGACGAAATCTTGAAGGTTTTAGGTATGGCGTGCAGTGCGACTTCATCATTGTACGGTTGTTCAACGAACCGATCGGCGTCCCTTTTTGGTAAGAGTTTTGGGGCGCCTGGTATTTTGTCTACCCTTTATTGGTGCTCTTTCATTTGATCTCGGGTATTTTGTTTTCGTTCTCCATATTCCTCAAAATGGTCGTGAGGGTGTCGTCACCTGCATTATTAATGTTGTGAGTGATACCTGTAGCGAGAGGAGGGCATTGTTTCTCGTCTATCATTGGTGCGACACAAGCCTTTCTGTTCTCTCTGTTCTCCCTTTGGGTGGGTTTGTCAAGGATGCTGGTCAGCGTGCTTGTCAACCACGCTTCGAGTAGTTTTTTCACCGCTGGTGGAGCCTTTTCCGTTGTGGATGTGGGGGCTCTTTTACTGTGTGAGGTTGTGACGCTGCCGTAAGGAATGGGTGAACCACTTTGCCTAGGTGAGGTGTTTGGTGTCATGTCCTCAACGTCTGTTTCAGTGACCTCGTTGATGGTTCCGGAGGTTGGTAGTGAGATAGGCTACTGCCTTCATCCTTTCTTCTCCGTTACCTGCCATGTCAGATCGCGCACACAAGAAAAGATAGGGTTTTCGTCTCTCTTTTTTTTAGATCTGAAAGGAACTAAGACTTTGACTAAGAAATCCCCACAAACGGCGCCAAATTATTTGACCAAAAAATGATAATCTCCGATTAAACTAATTAATCAGTTATTAAAAGGGTTAATCCCAATTAAAGTTATACATGCGTCGAATGCACTAATGTGTTAGGAATACCAGGTATTAAATAGCAATAAATGGCACCAAATGTAAATAAATAGGAAGATTCACCCAATATTGAATGAGGTGGATGATTCATTCCTCTAACAATGATGAATGATAGGAGTATATGAGAAGATGGAGAACTTTCTCGGATCTGGTGGAAATGACAAGGAATAATCCAAAAAGACGAATCTCCTTAGGTGTTCTTTGTGTTTATCTAAGAGCTTACTTTTCAAAAGAGTTTTTATCACATAGAATATTACATACCTTTTGTCTTATCTCTCATTCTATTTATATGGGGTATCCCCAAAGAACCCGAAAAGTACAAACAGAGAGAATATTCAATAGAATATTTCTTTTGAAGATCCCAATACAAAACTAGTTGTTACTTCTATTCGCACTGCTCGACCTCGGCCAAACTGCCCATGATAATTTACGAATCACTCTTGATAATCACCTCTTCGCGTTGAATTTTGTCGGTCTAATTTTGACCCATAGACTACCTTGGGATTTTAGTTAACTAAAGTGACTGTATAATTAATTTGTGCATAGTTTAACTGATTTTAACATGTTATTTACCTCAAGAATTCAAATTTCTGATCCATATGACTTATATCGTAGCATTGAATTGACTTTTGAAATTTAAACCTCTTCACCTTTAACAGGTACCCAAGAAGAGGAAGCTCGTGCATATGACATTGCAGCAATAGAATACAGAAGAATCATTGTTGCTTGATCACGCTCAACTGTGTCTAATAAAAGACTAAGCGGGCGTTGCAAATATAATCCGGAGTATTATGCCCAGAGTCGAATCCCATAGGGAATTAACGTATTAAGAGAAGCTTTTAAAGTACTAAATTCTTATTAGTCAACCTCCTCAAACTTTATGAATAACAATTGGTGGTGTGATTACTACTACAGCTAACTGAATCTATAAAACTAAGAGTAACTAACAAGCAGTTGTAAACAATTGGAATAAAGGTCTAAGGTAATGGTTTTCCCCGTTGTTGATTCCCCCAGTTGTATGTTTCCTATAGTCTTGACTTAGTTGTCTCTATCAATCATGAACTCTCCAGTTATC